>CM035359.1:3554538-3641859 GCA_020137815.1 Hormiphora californensis
ACCAAATACCAGATACTAAATATTAAATAGCATATATGTTTTCATTACACTTTTGAATACCAAACAAATGGGGGATGTGGGAATATGGACAGTAACAAGCGAGTGCCAAGGGAGGAGTACCTAGGTATTATGATTAGTATGATTATGAAAAAGAGAGGGAATCTGAGTGGAGCGATTGCGCTCATATTTCAATCGTGTGTAATAGAATTACACGGAGAAGCTGGAGAGAGGACGAGAACAAAGAATCAAAATCTCTCAGCTCTCTCCCTCTCCTTCTGCCCTTTCTCTCTCCTTCTTCTACCCCTCCCAAACACCATATTATAGTAGTGGTGTTTTGACCCACACATCCAGGATTTGCCCCTGCCCAGTTCCCAACCAATTCATTCCACCCACTACCCAGTCCATCCTATCACCTCACTACTCTCTGACCATATATGGGTATGTGATGACGTTATATGCCCAAATGTGGAGTGTTTCACCACTTACCACCACTCATACTTACCATAGTATTTGAGCTGAATGAAGGTAGATCTGGTTAAGGAATCAAATTTGACTACCACCATATACTGTCCCAGATCAGCAGCTGTCGCCTGGAAGGATGACACATTGATTTTCACCTATCATAATCTCTGATGCTAGTCAAAGGTGCTCGAAAAGATTGAAATGTCTCAAATGTCTCAACGTCTCAAAAAACAAAAATTTCCGTGAATTAACTACTTCTTCCCGTTACATTCTGATATTAATTGACGTACCAATTTCCTGATTACAATTGCACCCCTTCCTTACCGGTTGCAGTATGAGCTGTGTTCGCCATGTATTAAAGAGTATCCTCTCATTATCGTGTTGAACAGAATCTCCCTTTAGATACCACTCAATCTCACCCATCACGTAGGCATCACTCTGAAAAACACAGTGGTTACCATGGTAAGAAGGAGTTCACTCTGTAAAACACAGTGGTTACCATGGTAAGAAGGAGTTCGTTAATTTTAGGAAATACAACGAGATATCACAAGAACTTTTTAGAATTATTGCCACTCAGATCTTTTTACCGGTGTTATGCTGACTTCTATAACTGTCTGACTGTTGTCCAATCTTGTATACACTGTGCTTCGTACAGGAACAATTGCCAGTCGCTCTGGAAGTCATAATTTAATGCTAGTTAATCACCAGCATGTGTTTGGATTGATGTATCGCAGTTTTAGAGAGAGATGCTGGTTCATCGACAATAGTTTGACTAAAACATCTTGATCTACCGAACCCTGATCACAGAGCGTGCTCGCTCTTTTGAAATGATGATGTGACCCACACACAAAATATCTTACCAGTGACTGTGAGCCACACAAAATATCTTACCAGTGACTGTGAGCAGGTTAGCGTTGGACACGTACACAGTATTCTTGATACGACACCGGTAATAACCAGAGTCACTGAAGAGGGATGGAGGGAGAGGTTGTTTTTCACACTATGTCACTACTTTTCCCTTTTTAAAAATAAATTTCGTGTCCTCCCCACGCTGCTACTACTTGTCTACTATGTTTTTGTCGTCATACCTTTTTCGAGTATCGGTAATACGAAGAGTTTTCCTGTCTGTCGTTAGGGAAACACGTCCCCCAATAGAAACTTCAATACCATCCCGCTCCCAGAGAATAGAGTAGAGGGAGGGCGTTGGGAGGATGTTTATTATCACCTGGAAGGGATTAGGGATTATGACGTCACACCACCATGGGGATATGTAACCATGGAAACACAACTCTCTTGTAACCATGGCAACACAACTCTCTTGTAACCATGGCAACACAACTCTCTTGTCCACATTGTGCTGGATGATACAGGAATTGTCAGACACCCTCATAATAACTCATCAAACTACCTCAAAAGTAGCAGTTTGTCCCTCCTTCAGTAATAAATCACTTGTCAGGAGCTGGATGGAGTTCCTGTCCAGGATTTCTAGCTCTATCTCCGAGTAGGATGTGGTGCCTATAAAAATAGAGATGGTATACACTATAATACAGTCGGACCCCGAATTACCGGTATGCTCAGGAAAAGAGTTTTGCCCAGTAAATCGCGGTCCGGTAAATCGGGGTCCGGAGAGGACAGTCTTATATATGGGACAAATATAAGGGCATTATACCTACATAGTGTCCTATATTACTAACCCTGGTATGTCAGCTAGTACTAACCCTGATATGCGACAGTGATGGTATAGGTAGTGGCATCATTCAGGTAGAGGTTGCCGCAGGTCAGAGTAGATCGGTAGGGAGAGGTGAAGAATCCAACTGAGAACCGGGATGTGTCAACTTGTTGTCCGCCTGGAGGTGGACGGTGAGGTTGAGGAGAAGGTTGAGTACGGTGTTCCTAGTTCCCCCTCACGAAAACATGAGAGGACGGCGCAGGTGGGAGAAAAAAAAGGGATTACGTACGATAATGCCTACGGTCAATAATGACTACAGGGGTTAAGAGCATAGATAATTGGGTGTAAGCAAAAGCGTCAAAACAGCAATAATGCCTACAATGGCAATAATGCCTACAATAAAGTACGATAATGCCTACGGGCAATAATGCCTACAGCATAGATAATTTGGTGTAGGCAAAAGCGTCAAAATTACTGCTGATATGGCAATAATGCCTACAGGGGGTGATTGGGGTGATCGGGCGTCAAAACATCAGATCCCGATTAGTAACGACTAACGCGACGTAACCCTGAGGAGACAATACGGGATAAGAACCATGTGATTCGGGGAAGCTTATTATCAGTAGGAGACGACACGAGATATGGAACATATGATTCGGGGAAGCCAATCAGGAGTGTTAAACGATATGAGACACGATTCGGGGAAGGTTTCTATCGCATTCTATCCCTATGACCGGTGACCATGCCCCCTCTCTGTGTCGCTCTATCTCCTTTCCTCTCACTTTCTCTGAGGGAGAATGAGAAATATGGAGAAAGAAAGATACCCATAACTTTTTTACCGAGACAGAAAGACAGTTGAGCTCCGTTGGAATGGGTTTCGCCGCTTTCCCAGCAGGTAGATGTAGGCGGCTCTCGGTCGTTTCTTGCAGGTTGGCGGTCTAGGTAGAGAAACCGGATTGGAAGGAGGCTAGGTGGCGGCATTGAAGGACTAGTGCCTAGTCATTTTGCATGGCTAAACAGTGTCTTTTATCTCTCGGTAAAAAGTAATGGGTATATATCTCTTACTCGATGTCCCTCTTTCTCCCTCGGAGAAAGTGAGTGAGAAAGAGAGAGAGAGGGAGACAGAGCGACCCCGAGTGGGGACAGGGATGGAAAGCGATAGAAACCTTCCCCGAATCGTGTCTCATATTGTCTAACACTCCTGGTTGGCTTCCCCGAATCATGTTCCATATCTCGTATCGTCTCCTACTGCTAATAAGCTTCCCCGAGGGCGGCACCAATACGATAAAAGAGCGAGATATGGCTCGTTAGTTATTGGAGTAAACCGATTGACATGAGAGCTCCTCTAATCGGTAACACGGCGTCATACACATTTTTATTTGGAATTTATATCTGGGATTTCTATTTGGAATTTCTATCTGGAAGAACCGCACGTGCAGATGCGCCGCGCCGCGGCTCAAATTCACGTGCGAGATTAAAGAGAGAGACGCACATTAACGTTGTACGTTTGTCTCTCACTCTCTCTTGAAAACCCGCACGTGCAGATGCGCCGCGCCGCGGCTCAAATTCACGTGCGTGTTATACAGATTCTGACAGAAAATACGAGCACAAAATTCCATATAAAAATGTGTATGACGGACTGTTAGGCTTAAGCTCTCATGTCTCATGTCGGATTGGATACGTGATATGTGATATATCGAGATATCCTTAGCGAGTTGTCAACTGCAATGCAATAATGCCTACACTCTGAGGTGGAGGGTAGGCAAAACTGCTTGTAGGCATTATTGTCAACATCAGTGGTAAAATCGCAGTTTTGCCTACATCGTAGGTATTATGTACCGTAGGCAAAACTGCGGTTTACCCCCCTGGTGTTGACGATAATGCCTACAAGCAGTTTTGCCTACCCTCCACCTCTAATTAGGTGTTTTAGGGTGTAGGCATTATTGACCGTAGGCATTATTGTATGCTACCAAAAAAGGGGATACCATACCCAATACAAAGGAGATTGTGGATGGGGAGATTCTGGATTTTAGAGACATGGGAGGGGTTGAGAAACGTGAGAGGTTGAATGATGGGACTGACCTCCTCAGGAGCGGGATGAAGTTTGAATCACATAGTACATGTTACTGCACTACTGCTAGTGCACTCACCTCTGGTTGAAAGGGATAACAATATGGTATGAAGTTTGAAAGGGATATCAATTAACATGGTATGTATTGGTATTGCTGCTACACTCACCTCTGGTCCAAGTAATGTCTCCACTGCTCAGGTAGGCAGGTCCAGTAATTGTAACACCTATCTGCACCCCACCACCTACCTCTCCAGAGTATCTCGTCTGGTCTAGAGAGAGGGAAAGAAAAGATTAGGAGATATGTTAGATCAGCTTGGAGTGGGATTAGGGCATATATAAAATTCAGAGACAGAAAGAACGAACATGATTTGAAGAGTTTTAACACTCACCAGAACAGAAAACAGAGAAAGAATTAACACACAGTACACACCTGGTTGTAGGAAGACCTGTGCCCCGGTAACAGACAAAATGACATCACCCGCAGCCCGGACACCATCCTGTCGGGTGACGTGACACCTGTACACACCACCATCACCACCAGAAATGGAGGATAATACCAACTGGAGAAGGGGAGGATGTTAGGGCAATTTCTGATTTGCCGCATACGGCGTCTAGACGGCGTCTAGACGGTATACCGTCTGGACGGGTTTCGGTGAAATCAGCTAAAAACGGTACCGAAATTGCTTGAGACGGGTTATAGACGGTATCAGACGGTCTCTAGACGGGTTATAGACGGTATCAGACGGTGTTGCGACGGTATCAGACGGTTTCTAGACGGTGTCTAGACGGTACCGTCCCGGCGTCTGGACGGCGTCTAGACGGTATCCGTCCGAAGTTGAGACGGCACGTCTGAAAATTGTACCAGACGTTGAGACGGACTTTTAGAACTCCGTCTGTATTTCAGACGGAATTTTAAAAGTACGTCTCAACGCAGTCTAAAGGAAAATCGATGAAAGTACCGTCTAGACAACGTCTCAACTGAAACCGGTCAACATACCGTCTAAACAACGTCTAGACAACGTCTAAACAGAATCTCGCGATTCAGTTTCAAATACCGTCTAGACAACTTCTCCAGCAAATCCGATACAGATACCGTCTAAACAACGTCTCATAACCGACACTATCTATCACTGATAGTATCAGCCATAGACAGTATATTTGAAGTTGGGTACGAAAATTACCGGGAGGATAACCCCTTTCCCGTCCCCGAGCATCGCGGTACGACTGTGCTGGTTAAACACATGTGTAATTTTCATTCAATAGGCACACATCTACCACTAATTCCAACTGGCATGGGTAATCCAGAATGGTCTTCGAAAACGGTCGAGTCTAGACATCATTATTTGAGACGTTGTCTAGACGTTGTTTAGACGGTATTCGTATCGAAATTGCTGGAGAAGTTGTCTAGACGGTATTTGAAACTGAATCGCGAGATTCTGTTTAGACGTTGTCTAGACGTTGTTTAGACGGTATGTTGACCGGTTTCAGTTGAGACGTTGTCTAGACGGTACTTTCATCGATTTTCCTTTAGACTGCGTTGAGACGTACTTTTAAAACTCCGTCTGAAATACAGACGGAGTTCTAAAAGTCCGTCTCAACGTCTGGTACAATTTTCAGACGTGCCGTCTCAACTTCGGACGGATACCGTCTAGACGCCGTCCAGACGCCGTCCAGACGCCGTCCAGACGCCGGGACGGTACCGTCTAGACACCGTCTAGAGACCGTCTGATACCGTCGCAACACCGTCTGATACCGTCTATAACCCGTCTCAAGCAATTTCGGTACCGTTTTTAGCTGATTTCACCGAAACCCGTCCAGACGGTATACCGTCTAGACGCCGTCTAGACGGCGTTGCGACGCCGTCTAGACGCCGTTTGCGGCAAATCAGAAATTACCGGATGTTAGAACATGTTAGAACATATTATACCAACTGGATGAATTCGTAGAACATTGAAGCATGGCTACTACCCGTTACACCTCCCTCTCCCACACAGTTTCTTAATTTCTAACCATTGTTTTATAGTTGTAGTAAGACACCCTGTTTGATGTCAACTCAGCACAATCGGCAGTGTTGCTCGCATCACACTTATCCCACTGTACTGTTAGAGTGGACAGGAGAGAGGGTGATACTTCGACTGATAGAGTTGCAGTGCTACCTGGGGGTGGGTTTAGTTGAGGACATGTTTTGTGCCGGTCTGATCAACCTGGGGGTGGGTTTAGTTGAGGACATGTTTTGTGCCGGTCTGATCAACCTGGTGGTGGGTTTAGTTGAGGACATGTTTTGTGCCGGTCTGATCAACCTGGTGGTGGGTTTAGTTGAGGACATGTTTTGTGCCGGTCTGATCAACCTGGGGGTGGGTTTAGTTGAGGACATGTTTTGTGCCGGTCTGATCAACCTGGGGGTGGGTTTAGTTGAGGACATGTTTTGTGCCGGTCTGATCAACCTGGTGGTGGGTTTAGTTGAGGACATGTTTTGTGCCGGTCTGATCAACCTGGTGGTGGGTTTAGTTGAGGACATGTTTTGTGCCGGTCTGATCAACCTGGTGGTGGGTTTAGTTGAGGACATGTTTTGTGCCGGTCTGATCAACCTGGGGGTGGGTTTAGTTGAGGACATGTTTTGTGCCGGTCTGATCAACCTGGTGGTGGGTTTAGTTGAGGACATGTTTTGTGCCGGTCTGATCAACCCCGGAAAACACGAGGTAAACCGCAGCTCCCAACTGCAAATAATCTTGTTTGAGGACGTTTTGTTCGGATAGAGAGAGAGAGAGTTGAGCAAGGCAAGGAATGAATATTATAAGGAACGGAGGAAGATGTGAAAATGGAAGATCAAGAAAGGTATCAGCTGTGGTACGCTATGTTTTTCAATGTATCTACAATTTACCTATGTAGGCAGTAACATGTGCACTGACTGGTAGAACAGACAGCTCCTCTACCCGCACACCACTATCACCATTGGTGTCACCGTCATCACCCACTGTCACCACGAATGATACACCCACTGTCTGTCCAGCTCGTGTCACCTTGCACCTGGAAGTGGACATGACATATGTTGAATAAAGGCTTGTAGGATATCAAATGGAAGGAACAAACAAACAAACTCAATCGAGATTCATGAAAGAACCCCCTTGACAGAAATCTGTTTTGCAAGAATGAGCGAATTTAGTAACTCGGTTAACTACCTATAAACTCCTGTATCACCCGGTCGAGCGTTGCTAACGGCCAGGGTCCTCTGGTTGCTATGGTAACTGACACGGTTGTTAGGGAGATCGGATCCGTCACGTGACCAAAGGATCAGGTCACCACCCTGGACTCCATTCAGGATAGAAACCTGGAGGGGGATCGTATAAATCAGTAGGGTATACCGGTGTAATTTGGACCACTTTTGGCATTCAACTGGTATTTCAAGAGCCATTTATTTACTTAATCAATTAGTTAGCTACTCAATTTGTGCAACTGGACCTTTGTCTAGAGCCTGAGAACAAATTTACACCGAAAACATAACTTTTAGATAGCTAATTAACCTTGTTAATGAAGGTAAGTCGGAATATTTTTGATCGCGAGACACGGGGCAATTTGGACTAGTGGCTTCTACACCAATCACAATGCGCGCATTCAATCACGTGACCGCGACACACCACATTGCCCCAGCTGTACATCTACGATGTAAATCAGACCGAGGTTGGGGCTATTTGGACAAACTTAGATTGTAGCCACAGTTTTTGAGATACCGATTTCAAACTTTTCAGTCATCTAGTAATTTAGTATCCCGTGCTATTCCTTTTTTCAAAATTAGTCAATTAAGTAGTAATTAGCCTAATTAATCAATTAATTAAATGTTCATCAAATCTATATCAATAGGGTGTATTTTCGAAGGCTCAGGATTAGCCTAGTCGATTAGAAAAAGATTTAATCTAATCCCAAATAGGATTTTTGAGAAAATCGACATCAAAGATCAAAACGCCACAAATAAAGCTACGGTTTTCAAAGGAATGGTGTCTGTGTTTTCAGGTGCCAACATGTACAATGCCAGAAATTACTATTATGGGGATCCAGTCACGTCTAATAAATCATGTTAGTAGCCGATTCCCAATCAATGCAATTCCCTGGGGTTACTATAGCAACGGAGTTTGTTACCATAGCAACCGGCGAATTTGCAGTAATGTACTATTTTCTTGCTCCAAATTCATGAATATTCACCCATTACATCCGTATTATTAGACTAGGTATCGATTATTTAAACATGATTGTGAGTCACAATGAGACACCAGACTGCCCTCAGTTACCAGCCAGTCAGTAGCTTTGGTTAGTGTTATCAAATGTATGCCCATTGCTCTAAGTTAGCCTGTAATTAATCCCTTTATTCAGTTTTATCAGCTACATAAGGATGATTATCATGATAAAACTACTTTTGGTCATCAAAGCACCAGTCCTAGATATTCTGGAGCACCCCATTAAGTTGGTTTGTCGAATAACACACCATGGATTGACTTGTCACCTAGGCAACCAGAGAATTGGTTGTAAAATGTGCCTTTTTCTGGTTTTTTGGTCTATTTACTCAGTTTTAGCCATCTATATTGATTGAATTGGATAATTATGAAAGCAGGTTGTCTATGGTTACCATAGAAACGAGTATAATGGCGCCATGAGGCCAATTTGTCTTAACCAATTTGCCCCATGGGGTAATTTGGTCTAGTCCAAATTGCCCCATGGGGCAATCTGGTTTATGACCGAATTGCCCCCGATTTTTTCGTCCAAATTGCCCCAAATTGTCCGAATTGCCCCGCTTCATTAAAATGCTAATTAGCTAATTAAATCGAAAGCTAATGTCATTTTGATGATGAAACTGGATAGAAAAATATCATATTGTGAAATTCTGACCCATAATTTAAATAATTATCATAATTAAGTTTACCGAATTATAGTTTAACCCTTTGAGACCGATAGGGTCACCAGTGACCCCACGCTAATTATGCATCTAGCGTCTGTCCGAACTAAATCTAAGAAGTTTAAATGGTTTTCCGGGTTAGAATAGACACTTTTTGGCTGTTTTTGGGGTCATTTTAAGCTTTGAACATCTTAGTTTACTAGAAATGCCAACTCTAAGCCATAAAAGTTGAAATTTTGGTGTAAAGTTGGCCATATCTCTAAAACGGTATAAGTAAGCCAATAATGGACCTACAAATCAAAAGAAAACCATAGGTTTTACCCCGGTATGAAGTTTCGTGATGATTTGATTAAATTTACAACGCTCAGAGGGCAAATAATGCCGGGGTCACCAGTGACCCTATCGTCCCCTAACGCTAATATAGAAATTTGGATTTTACGTGCATTTCTAAAGGATTTGCCACCGATAAAGGTTCAAAACGGCATTTTTCAAACGGGTGCTAGCGACTAACCGACTCCATCAGTGTTATCTATACATCTTAGAGAGTCGCTGAAAAATTTTTTGAGATTCGTGCTCCTTCATAAAAATTTTCATCTCGGCCAATTTGAAATTCTAAAATCGGCTACAGATGAGATACAGAGGTCCATAGGGTGTGTAAAATGTGCAGAATGGCCGGGTTTATATAAGTGTTATGAAGAAACATAGGGTCTAAAATGAGCGGTTTTCGAGTTATGAGGCAAAATAGCTACGAAATCTCAATTGTTTGCATTCCATTTGAGACCGATAGGGTCACTGGTGACCCCACAGAAACAAAGTTCGTAGAGATGAGTTTTTTGGTTCTGCTTTCAAGTAGGCTTGTTAGGAGTGTCTCCAGCAATTTTCAGATATTTCTGTCGATGGCGCCACTATCGGCCCCAAAGGGTTAACTTTAAAGTCGTCATTTTTCGTTATTTCACACTAAACACCACAATTTAAAAGTCCCATATAAATCACTAATCCACATTGCCCCGTCCTGTGACCACATTGCCCCACCGTCCAAATTACCCCGGTATACCCTACTGAACAAATTGTTAGACGGGCGATTGAAATCAGTACTGAACACATTGTTAGACGGGCGATTGTAATCAGTATACTGAACAAATTGTTAGACGGGCGATTGAAATCAGTACTGAACACATTGTTAGACGGGCGATTGTAATCAGTACTGAACAACTTGTTAGACGGGCGATTGTAATCAGTACTGAACAACTTGTTAGACGGGCGATTGTAATCAGTACTGAACAACTTGTTAGACGGGCGATTGTAATCAGTATACTGAACAACTTGTTAGACGGGTAATTAGTTGAGCTATCATCCGGTAATTAGCAAATTATAATTAGTAGTAAATCATCAACCTGAAGTGAAAAAGTTGATCCAGTCTCTATGGAGACATATTCAGGTGATAATCGGGTGACCAGAGATCCCCCTTCTACCATCAATCTGACAGATGCACTGTACGATGTGCCTGGAAGTATATCAATTTAGAACATCTTCTACTGCATCTTCTACCGGTTACCATGGTTACAGCATGTGTGAGGTTACCATGGTTACAGCATGTGTGAGGTTACCATGGTTACAACATATGTGAGGTTACCATGGTTACATCATGTGTGAGGTTACCATGGTTACAGCATATGTGAGGTTACCATGGTTACATACCTCTAACAATGGCAATGTAATCCCCACTATCATGTAATGGTTACCATGGTTACAGCCAGGAACCGACCGAATTAAGTAAACAGCCAATCAGAACTCGTTATTTAGGTCACGTGACTAGTTATCAGCCAATCAGGGACCAGTATTTCCTGATTCGGTCGGTTCCTGGTTACAGCATGTGTGATTACCATGGTTACAATATGAGTGTTGAGTGACGTAACCATGGTAACTTCAACATACCTCTAACAATGGCCATGTAATCCCCACTATCCCCGTCTGTAACTTGACCGACCACCAGGTTGGACATTCCACCACTTGAAACCACAGAGAACCGTCCATTGGTGGATAACACCTGATCCCCATTGGGTCGAATCCAGGAGATGTCGGTGGAGGGGAGGTTCCGATATGAGACAGAGAGAATCGCTGAGTCACCAACCTGATAGAGATAAAGGGATTAGTTTTGTCAAGTTTCATTATCATAGAGACATGAAGACTCGAGATGTTGAGTCTGGTGAAACTTGTTACACCGGCCTGCACCCCCCCCCCCCGCTCTCAGGGCCCCCTCTGTTTCATTCGTTCGCTGTTCAGCCCAGAATAGTAGCTGGAGAATAACTAAAACTCTGTCAATTAAATCTCACAGTTGTTACCTGGGCTGTTATAACGGGGGCAACAGGGTATATCACACCATCTGATCCACCTCCATCAACCACCACCAAATTGATCACAAGGTGACCTGTCCCATACTGGTTCCTAGCTACAATTAATAGTATTGGAGTTAAAGCAGCTACAAAACGTGTTGGAGTTTGTTAATCAAATAATTAATTAAGTAATTGTTAATTAAAGCAATACATAGTTCTGAGAGCTCTACAAAAAGTAACATAGGTACTTACCAACTAAAGAGAAACAGTACTAATACTTACCAGTCACATTGAAGTAGGATGTATCACCAACAGTCACCCTCCCAATTCTCATGACCGTCCTGTCTTCACTGACAGTAAAGGGGGAACCTGCCAAGAAACGGAGAAATTACGGGAAAATAGGGAAAGGATTGGGGTTGTAGACTAATTGTTTAGTGCTGAGTTAGCCAGTTTGCCCAAACTAGCCCTTCCTACCTACACGTACCTGATATAGATCGATGCCAAATTATCGTGTTTGTATCGGGGTTGCCATGGTAACCAACTTGAACCATCAACGATCCACCCGATTCCACAAACACCGTGCTCTCTAATTTTGGAGAAAAAAAAGTTCAGTTATATTCATTGCCAAGTGAGAATCCGACTCCAATGATTCCCCGAATTGATAGATCAGAGCTGCTCAAACTCTCTGATTGAATACCTGGGTGACTCCGTAGATAAACAATAGGTTTGAATGTCTCCGTCTCCATAGTAACCACTCTGGACTGTCTACTATCCACTTCACCCCCGTTAACCCGGCACCAAACAGTAGCCTCCCCCTCGGCCAGGGATGGCATTGTGAGCTGTGAACTTAGCTTATCTGATGCCTGATCAGTGAGGGATGGAGCTAGAGAAGGGTTAGGGTGTGACAAACTCCCCCTCCGAAGGGTATACTTATCACCTTATAATATGTCTGCAAACTAAAAAATATCAGAAGTGTGATTAGTGAATGAGTTACAATTTTCAAATTCCCTGCAGGTTGAGCAAGCTGCAACTGTAGCTTTGTGTTACCATGGTTACCGTGTTTGAGAGAAAGATCCCAGATTCAGGGTATTTCGTAGTGTCCCCCGAGTATGGACCACGGATAACCATCCATTCAATATCGTGAACCTAACCAGGGAAGTGAATTGTTCATACATTATAGGTGATGAACGTGGATAAATTCTTGAATCAGCGGTTAGCCATCAGTGAATCCTCGTTACCAAGGATAGGAAGGGGTCAGGAACCGACCGACACAAGTAAGCAACCAATCAGAACTCGTTATTTAGGTCACGTGGCTGATTTTCAGCCAATCAGGGACCAGTATTTCCTGATTCGGTCGGTTCCTGGAAGGAGTGCATTATCATCACAAACAGCCCCGTGTTATAATACCTGGTAGCTAGGTGATTGGAGAAGGGAACATGTTACAGTTGCTGCTTCACCCTCGGGCACTATAACACTGGCTTCTGGTTGCCGTAGAAACACTGGAACACTCTTCACAACTAGGGGGAGGAACAGTAGTGAAACAGTAATGGAACAGTTATACTAGTGGAACAGTAGCTGTGGTTCCCCTTCTAAATTCTATCCCGGTCTGTTTCTCTCATTAGAGTCGCTTTATTTTATCTTTCATTCTACCTAAACCCGTGTTTTCGCACCCCTAGTTACCATAGTTACCATTCATTACAGTTACCAAGGGATGCTCCTAGTTACCCCATAGTTACCAAGGGATGCCCCTAGTTACCCCATAGTTACCAAGGGATGCCCATAGTTACCAAGGGATGCCCCTAGTTACCCCATAGTTACCAAGGGATGCCCTTAGTTACCCCATAGTTACCAAGGGATGCTCCTAGTTACCCCATAGTTACCAAGGGATGCCCCTAGTTACCCCATAGTTACCAAGGGATGCCCCTAGTTACTCCATAGTTACCAAGGGATGCCCCTAGTTACCCCATAGTTACCAAGGGATGCCTCTAGTTACCCCATAGTTACCAAGGGATGCTGAGGCGGTGACTGATGATCCCTGGGTAGTCCGGACAATAACCTGGTAGACCCCCTCGTCCCCACTGCCAACCTCACTAATCCGAAACTCTCCCTCGTTCTGACAATGGTCACCATGGTAACAAATAAACTCTCCCTCGTCACCATGGTAACAGGGTGTTAGCATGATGTCATCATGATGATGACAAAGTAACTAATCGCCTAGTAATATTACATACAAAAGCTAGCCAAATATTAATTAATGAAGTACAGTAGAAATTGTGAGAGAGTACAGCTGCACAGGAGTGCCGGAGGGGAGAGAAAAGGGGGGATGGGGGTAGAAAAGGGGGGGAGGGGAGAGAAAAGGGGAGAATAGGGGGAGAAAAAAAGGGGGGGGGGAAGGGAGAGAGAAAAGGGAGCTGAGACACCTCTTACCTGATTGAAAGTGAAATAGTATCGGTATGATGATAACAGCTGCGTTCCATCTTTATACCACTGAACGCTTGACACTAAACTGGTAACACTCTGCAATCGCGGCACTGTTAGGAAACCCCGACCACTAACAACAGCACTAAAACTGTAATCATTGGAGGGGGAAAATGATTCCAGTTTTATAGTTCATTTATTAGTGCCTTTGTTAGTGCTTTTGTGAATCAGAAGTTTGTCAAAAATGCCAAAATATATATAAAAAAGGAAAAAATCAAGTTACGGTTCTCCTAGTTGGCAGATTTCAACAATTTGCCCAAATCTAACCAACAATCGGATACACACAAAAATTTGGTTCTTGGTAGAAAAATGACCATTTTAACGATTGGCACTAGTGCCAAATTCCTATCTCAACGTTTTCAATGATTTAGGGGCCAAAAACTTCGAAAAAATGGCAAATAATAAACTTTTAACCATTTTCCGGTCATTTTAGAGACGTGCAAAAATAGGTGGGGGTGATCTACTGATCTATATCGTGTGCAAACTCATTATAAAATTCCCGGAACAAAATTTGTAGGCTTTGGACAGATTATTCCCGCACTGTAGCGCCATTCTGTAGACCCTCAGATACTACGTAGAAGTGGTGGTTTCCCGTACTAGCATGCTAGGTACCAGGCACGCCGTGATATAATATAGCGTCTAAACGAAATAAGTTGCACACTTCCCGTTTGTTTCAATGTACAGTCGGACCCCGATTTACCGGAATCCCGATTTACCGGGAGAATAAACGTCCCCCGACAGATGAAATTAACGGAATTTGACCCCGATTTTCCGGGCAATACCCTTTCCCCCGAGCATCCCGGTAAATCGGGGTCCGACTGTATTGGCATTTTGGTTTGGTTTGGGCCGCTCATCTGGGACTGTAAACAGTCACACAGCCAAGTCTCGCCGAACAGGCGAGACAGCATAGTGCCAGATCATCCTTTCGGAATCACCACCAGATCGTCTTCTGTCTGTCGTCGGTAAAAGAATATGAAATAATACTTCTAGATCGTAAAACTTAATTCTTCTCAGTGAAATTTTAACACGACCTAGCATGCGACGGGAAACCACCACTTGTACGTGGTAGCTGAGGGTCTACAGAATGGCGCTACGGTGCGGGAAAAAACATTCCATTCCCTAAAATCTTTTTTTTTTACTTTTATTTGATTTGGGTCAAAATTGGCTATATTAAACGTGGTCCCGAAAAATCCATAATGACTTAGCACACGAAATATGTCACCCCCACCTATTTTTGCACGTAGAATCGATTGCCGTTGAAGTCGAATCTCTAAAATGACTTTAAAATGGTCAAAAGTTGATTTTTACCATTTTTTGGAGGTTTTTGGCCCCTAAACCATTGAAAACGTTGAGATAGGGATTTGAAACTAGTGCCAATCGTTAAAATGGTCATTTTTCTACCAAGAACCAAGTTTTCGTGTATATCCGATTTATGGTTAGATTTGGGCAAATTGTTGAAATCTGCCAACTAGGAGAACCGTAACTTGATTTTCTTGTTTTTTGGATTTTGGCATTTTTGACAAACTTCTGATTGAAATGGTCAATCGGGACCATGCTTAAGTTGTTTATGGGACAATTTTCGACTAAAATCCAAGATTTCATACCAATCCAATAACAGATCGTTGATTTATAGAAAATTTAAGTAGGCAAAACGGTCAAAATAGACAAACTTTTCTTGCTTATTTTCACCGTTTTGCCTACTTAAATTTTCTATAAATCAACGATCTGTTATTGGATTGGTATGAAATCTTGGACTTTAGTCGAAAATTGTCCCATAAACAACTTAAGCATGGTCCCGATTGACCATTTCAATCAGAAGTTTGTCAAAAATGCCAAAATCCAAAAAACAAGAAAATCAAGTTACGGTTCTCCTAGTTGGCAGATTTCAACAATTTGCCCAAATCTAACCATAAATCGGATATACACGAAAACTTGGTTCTTGGTAGAAAAATGACCATTTTAACGATTGGCACTAGTTTCAAATCCCTATCTCAACGTTTTCAATGGTTTAGGGGCCAAAACCCTCCAAAAATGGTAAAAAATCAACTTTTGACCATTTTACAGTCATTTTAGAGATTTGACTTCAACGGCAATCGATTCTACGTGCAAAAATAGGTGGGGGTGACATATTTCGTGTGCTAAGTCATTATGGATTTTTCGGGACCACGTTTAATATAGCCAATTTTGACCCAAATCAAATAAAAGTAAAAAAAAAGATTTTAGGGAATGGAATGTTTTTTCCCGCACCGTAGCGCCATTCTGTAGACCCTCAGCTACCACGTACAAGTGGTGGTTTCCCGTCGCATGCTAGGTCGTGTTAAAATTTCACCAGGCACGCCGTGAGTAAGTGGATTTATTGTGATCATCTTGAAACTAGAAATGAAGACATTGGTTTACAAAATTTTGTGAGCGAGTGAATTGTACAAATTATGAATGAAACCATGAACGGGTTTAGAATGAAAACATTGAATCAGTGAATTGATTGTGATCTTCTTGAAACTAGAAATGAAAATATTGGTTTACAAAATTTTGTGAGCGATTCTGGTGAGCGAGTATAATTGGTGAGCAAGTATAATTTATGAGCGGAAAGTGTGCGGGCCAATATTGTATCGAGTATTGGTGAGCGGAATGTTTGTATACTAATACTGCGACTTGTTGAGTGAGCGTTTTAGTATAATAGGGGATTTATGAATATAATTTTATAAACAACTACGTAGTTTTTGGCATATAGTATTATATATTCTTTATAAGTATACTTTATATAAGTATACTCTATATAAGTATTCTTTATAAGTATTCTTTATAGCATTTTTTTCGAGTGAAGCTCGAGTGGAAATGATATTTACAGACATTTTCTACCATATAATGTGGACATTTTTCCATCTATATCAGTCTGTTATCTCATCTGGACAGTTATGTGAGCCGAGAGTGTTTAAATCAGTTTAATTCAGTGTTTTGGGTCTACCATTTTTTGATATACGTCTTTAAGTAACCGCTCAGATCGCCTCTCAGTGTCAGTGTCAGTTCTACTACTGTAGTAGAACTGACACTGTAACACTGGCCCTGTGAGGTAAGGGCGGCATATAAATAGACATATTATTATTATTATAATTATTAAGTAGCGAGCTTGTAATTTGATTTTAAAGCTTGTAATTTGATTTTAAAGCTTGTAATTTGATTTTAAACAACTACGTATTAACTACGAGGGCGATTCAACCAGTGAGAGGGGGGCCCACTCACTGGTTGAATCAGGGGGCATACTTATTCAGCCACTAAAATAGCGTTACCTACGTCCTCTACAACTTCAATATATTAATGATCTCCCCGCTCCCTTTCACCTTACTAGCTTGTTAGTTGTTATGTGAAGGCGATTGGTCGGAGATTTATATTAGTAGTATTATATCTTTATAAGTAGCGAGCTTGTAATTTGATTTTCTGATTTTATGCTCTAAAAGCACAGAATGGTTATGCTTCATAAAATAATACAGTCGGACCCCGATTTAGTGGCCCCAGGTTTAGTGGCACCCCGATTTAGTGGCAGGATTACCGATATCTTCCCCCGATATAGGAAATTAAAAGTATATTTGACCCCAATTTAGTGGATACCCCGATTTAGTGGACAAACCCCTTTCCCCCGGGATGCCACTAAATCGGGGTCCGACTGTAAAGGTACAGTGCGTTTTTGTTGTTGAGATATATCGCCCACGAGGTATGATGGTTATGCTTCAAAATATAAAACTATAAACCGCAATCCCCGTTATTCTTTTGTTGGCGTCGGAATTATATTAACTATTTTTTGCGGAGAAGACTACATGGCATTTGAAGGAGAAGACTACAGTTTTTGCAGGAGAACACTACAATTAACAATCTTCTCGAATATTTGATACAGCTTTTTGCAGTTGAAACATATGATCACACCACTACTACTACTATCCCGCCTTTATATCGTGATCAACACTGAACCATGTCCAATCACCCCGGTTAACGGGTTCATGAAGAGGGTCTGTGGGACTGATACGTACCAGTGCATATCTCCAGAAATGTGACATACACAGCCGTGAGACGTCCCAACTTGCTGACCCGAAAGCCTACATGACTCTTAGCAGATCTTGTCCGGTTGATCCAGCAAGTTACCAAGCCTGTGGTTTAGGATACCTATCATTCACCAATCCTTACGCCTTTGATTTTGATCTTCTCGCGTCTCCACCGTATTGTGATACTTGTGTCCCAGGTTTCATCAAGCTCTTGGCATTCAGACGAGCCCATGTCACACCAGCGAGGAAACACATTGGAAATAATTGAACTGGAGGGCTTGTATTCCGTGGGGATTTATAACGGATCAGCATGTGATTTAATCTGCGATGACATCCCCTTGGAGCTTCCGCGGATAATCTTGGGGATCATGGTATCACAAACGATTGGTGCTTTGATGAGGTCCAGTGTGGAGGACGTATTTACGGGATTCGATGTGAATATGGATATATACCCTCCATCATGCCCTTACAAGACATGTCTAGAAGTATCTCCATTAACCATCCCGGTAAGAGCTGGCATATGATTTAGGGTAAACGTTTTGACCAAATAGCGTCCCATAGTAATACAACGAAGTAAAACAACTACGTATTTGGTCCCATAGTAATAGGTAATTGGTACCAAACTTACAAACTTGGAACTTAAATTTTATGTAGTAAGCTCCTTCAGTCAGATTTTATTTCTGCACTTAGTAAGACTTTCGTAATTCATCAAGTTTTTATTACTCTCACAGGGCACGTAAACACACACGGGTATTTGTAGTAATACTGATGAGATTTTGAGGCAATGGAACGATAGCACCTGGGAAGAAGTTTTCCACTTTTCAATGGAAGTCGATGCTTCCCATTTCAGTTTCGAAACCCAATGAGGGCCCCCGATATGCCATACCTCAAAAGTGGGCTGGACCAGACCAACTGCAGTGATCCGGCAAGAGTTGCTGGAAAGTGTCTGATAAGAGGCTACCCAAGCACCGTGTCCACTCTGATGACATGTCTCCCTGGAATGCCCGGTGTTTGCGATGACCAACTAGATCTTAAGTGTGTCGAGTTGGGCGGCTTCTGTCTAACTCATGACGAGGCCACCACTACCTGCCCAGGACGAGGTAACCACTCCCGAACTACTTTTTCCTTAATCCCCACTGTGCCTTGGTCCCACGAATATGTATTTTCCATGGTTCAATATCCCCGGCGTCGTCCTAAACTCGTTCTATGGGGTTGGTGTGACCTTGGTTTGGATTCGAGCACACATCAGACCGGGGATCCCTAGATTAATGACGTGTGACCATAGCGAAGACATTTATCACCGCCGATTGCTTTTGCCTCGTTCCTGGGGCCACCGTTCATGACAGGCCTTGCAAGGTTAGGAGGTCAGACAATTCGCAACGGGTGAGTATTCCGGCGGTATATCCCGAGGACAAAAACCGTAAAGGGTTGGGATTTTTCATTATGTTTTTAATTACTTTTCTTAGTTATGATGAAAGGATAATTGGCAGCCCGTTTGTAGCTGTTCTGTACCTATGTATTTACACTGACTCCTTCCTGCTATAATTCTTTCTTGTGTAACAGGAGGAAGCAAAGTTTTAGAAGAGCGAAATCGGTTGTGTTTTTTTCTGCTCTTGAATCCGCGAGTTTTTCTGACACTCACAATTAACATGTCTTTTCACGAAACCACGAGTCCCCTATAACATTGAAAAAGTGTAAACGTATTTTTCACAATATCGTTCTTTGGTCCTCACAAATGTGCCATCCGTGAGACGGAGATAGAAAAAAAGGTAAAGAAAGGACAGCCGATTTCTCCTCCGCCAGCTTACGACCGCCGGTGCGGGAGACGGATGGGAAGCGAGGGAGAGAAAAGGGCGGCGGAGGGAAAGAGAGTATTGCGTTTCCCGATGGAAAGAGAGGTTAGAAGCGGGACGAGGACAGGGATGAGGGGCTAAGGAAGAGCGAAAAGGAGATGAAGTATTAGACCAGCTGCGTTGTAGCGAAGGTAAGGTAGAAAAGAGTTCTAAGAGAAAGGGCAATGAACATAAATGAACAAAGAGTAAGAGACGGGAGGTGAAAATGACGAGAGATATAATGAGAGGAGGGAGAACAGAACACGGAGAGGGCGAGAAGAAAAAGGAGAAGGAGAAGTAGAGGAGAGTGAGGGGAAAGAAATGAAGTAGAGGAGTCGAGAAGGCGGGAGATGTTGAGAAAGCAAGTGTAGCCCGCAAGGAACAGGGTAACAATAGTAACCAAAAGTAAGAAGTTATCTCGTAGTCTGAATATCAGCAGAACGTGGACAAGGAGAGGGCCTAGCGGAAGGGGAGAAAAAAGGAGTAGGGGACCAACTGAGGGATGAGGGACATAGTAGTTGGTAACCGATAAAGATATAGAGTACGAAAGCGTGGGAAAGGAGGGAGTCTACGGCAAATGAAGATGAGATTAAAAGAAGAAAAGAGAATGAGGAGATGACAGGGAGGTGAGTACGGCTGGAAGAACATAGGGCAGGGAGTAGGAAGGGGAGGGACGAGAGGGCGCGTAAAGGTTACAAGAATACACACAGCGTAGCTCGGGACAAGTGTTGTAAAAAAAATGGGAGGGGTAAAGGGTGGAAATAGAGGAAGAAAGCGGAGTGAGAGTTGAGGAAGAAGGGGATTGAACGTGGCGTGAATGGAGGATGTGACAGAATTAACGGGGAAAGTGGGAGTGGAAGAGGAGAATAGTACAATAAAAGAAGTGGAGAAAGAACTGCATAAGTTAAGGGGGCGCGGAGAAGTAGAAACATGGACAGTAAAGGATGAAGCAACCAAGGGGAAGAGTAAAAGGCGGGGCTAGTCATTGACGCAGAGAGGAGGAAAGAAAGGAAAACAGAGTTGGATGAAGAGGAGGAGGCGAAGAGTGTTGGAGTAGGGGAACGGTAATCAAATGTAGCGGGAGGGGGGGTAAGGCAAAGGAAGCATAGAGAAAGGAAGGGCATCAAGTAGGAGAAAGTAGTAAAAGGGGAAGTAGAAAAAACTTTGGAAGAGTAGGGAGCTGAAGTTGAGTAGAAAGGGAATAGTTGATGGCTGGGAAATCCACTAGGAGAACGTAGACGGTAGAGTGAGGGAAAGAAGAATGAGTAAAAGGGTAGGGGAAAAGGGGAATGTAGAGGGCAGTTATAGAAGATTAGAAAAGAGAGGAGATTACTGAGTTGGAAAAGAAGGTCAATGGGAAGGGTAAGGCGAGGAGTGGGCGGCGAAGAGATGAGGGGAGTGGGAGGGGGTAAGAGAGGCAGAAGGGGTGGAAAGTTTAGAATAGGAACAAATAAGTTTCACAAATCCCCATTCTGTTTACCAGGCTTGGAAACGTCAAGAGATCAACTCTTTAAAGCCCAGTGCAGTACAGTGACTCTATTTGATAAAGTTCCGTTTGGGGTGACGCCTCGACAGGGCTTGATAGATACTAAGAGCTACGCAGACTGTAGATATCTCTATGGTGAGCCGTATACATTTGCTGCTTGTAATGGTCTGTGCGATGTGCCTTGTCCACGAAACCAATCAATTCACGTACAGTGGTGCACAAACATCAAACACAAAGTCTATACACTGGACAGAGACCACAATTTGACGGTGGTCATCCTGGCAAGTTATACGGGTACCATGACGAATATTTTCGTGTGCCAATGGCCGTTGTGTACCCTTTGAAAACGCCTGCGACCTCCAGGATCACTGTGGTGATGGATCCGATGAAAACCAGTGTGCCAACAACTTCCAGTGTACAGATGGCCGGAAATACCTTCCGTTGACACAAAAGTGTAATGGTAAAATCGAGTGTCACGACCTGTCGGATGAGTGTAATGAGGAGTGCTCCGTGAAACTGGTGCAGGGTAATCTGCTCGTGTGGGCTTGGGGCATAGGACTTGGTGGATGTATACTAAATGTATATTCCCTGTATAGGAGCATCCAACAGGTATCAAATCCGGACATAAAAACATCCATCTTCATTCAACAAAGTATGATGCAGCTAATATGTCTGGGAGACTTGATGACCAGTGGTTACCTCCTTGCTATTTGCTTCTATTCCATGATCTGGGGTGAAAGATTTTGCAAGAAACGGTTGGACTGGTCCATTGGCTATCCCTGCAGATCCTGGGCATTATGATAACAACTGGATCCTGCATTCTTCTGTATCCATGGCAACCCTTAGCGGATTCAGAGTCCACGGTACCCTGCAATCGGTGCATATGCAACGAAGCGAAGCAGTAGAGAAGAGAACAATGTGGTATATCCGCATTCTCATGGCAACATGTATCCTGGCATCTCTGATCATCAGCGTTGTTCCCTTACTACCATTTCTCGAGGATTCCTTCGTGAATGGCCTTTCATACAGTCGGAACATTGGCCTATTCCTAGGGCCTGTCTCCAAGAATCATCACATGGAGGTTGCTTTGGGATACTTCGGAAAATCATCTGGTAAGAAGGCTAGTAATCACCTCCACATGCCTTGGTCGACCATCAGGACATTAGTTACTGACCTCTTCTCCAAGGATGTTGGCGGTATCACTGGAACCAGGGTTTCTTTCTACGCAAGTCATCCCGTGTGCCAATTCAAATACTTTGTCACCCCCAACGACCCCCAGATCCTCTTTGTATGGTTCACCCTCGCCTTCCACGCACTCTGCTTCATGACGGTTATAATGGCCCACCTGGTAATCGCTGTTTTAGTGTCACACCACAGCATGGACGCATCAAGCTCCAAAAACATGATTCTACAGCGGAAAGTGTCCCTTATCGTCGTTACAGAGACAATGACGTGGGTTCCCTTCTTGACTTGTTGTATGTTGCACACAGGGCAGGTGGTGGACATGTCACCCTACTACCCCATCTTCTCCCTGGTCATCCTACCCCTCAACTCAGTCCTTAATCCCATCCTCTACAGCAAGTTGGGTACTGCGTTCATTAAATTCACCTTTCAGGTAAATGAGCGGGGGGGGGGGGGAGGGACGTCAAGTAAGCTATGAAAACTGAAAAGAGTCACCTAGTTCAGGTTGAAATGAAAAAGTTTGTCTAGTTCAGGTCAGTCATTTGAGAACCCGCCTGGTATTTCTGTTACTGAGAGCATGTCTGCTGTTGTCTCATATAAGCAGCTACGTGAGGCCGCGTAGCAGCCTCGCGTAGCGAGGAGGGTCTTACCCCAAAAGGTCTACTTGGATCTGAAACGCGCCGCACAAAGCAAATGCTAACGCCCGCCAACTCTTCTCTCTCTATAGTCTGAATGCGTCTCTTTCTTTTCCCACGGACCGTGGGAAAGTCGCGTGAGCCCTTTTTTAAAAGAACGAATGATTCCGAAGAGTTCAAACTGTGTTTAACGCGCCGCGTTTAATCTTTGCGTGTGATAAAGCAGGGTCTGGGGTCTGACTGTGCATCGAGGTTGTGCGATGTACAGTCAGTGTCTGACAAGTCTGCTGGTGTTCGTATTGTGATATTTGTTCACCCTTACTTCAGGTGGAGGATCGGTTGGGAGAGTTCTTCCGGAGAAGATCATCAAGCCAAGCGGGAGAGGGCCAGAGTGAAGTGATCGAGATGAATGTGATTGAGCATGGAAGGGAGTTGGATAGCACACATACTACTGTGGACGCTTCAAGCGTAACAATTGGCTCATGATCACCCGATCATATTTCGATTGAACATAACATTGAATAACAACTATACCGAGTATCATTCTTCGTTCTACTACTGAATATTGTAGCGAGTTGTCATTAATAATGACATAATGACTCAGTATGTCCTTATTGTTTGAAGCAATTTTCATCTCGCTGTTTCACGCTTTTATGTCAAACTTTTCGTTAAATTACAATTAAGTTCTTACAGTCGATTTACTGGACCTCGATTTACCTAAACCGACTTTAACAGATGATTAATCATTTCCGCCAATTTAGGAAATGAACTATATAATTTAACCTCGATAGATTGAAGATTGAAGATTGCAATAATATGGTTTATTGGATATAGTATGGCATTTATGAACAAATGGGTGGGTCGTCAACAGCTCATATTCTTGAGGCGCATCTGGTGGGTGCGCTAGTCATTAATATTGACGAAAAAAGAACTAAATAGCTTCCCCCGAAGATTGCGGTTGATCGGGGTCCGACTGTATTAATGACGTACATATTGCATATTATTAATAAGAACTACCTTTTGATCTCTTGTCCACATTCTGATATCAGCGGTAGGGTCAACACCCCTCAGTTGTGTTACACTCACATGGGTGCATACAAGCATGAGTATACAGCTGACTGTATTGGCATTTGTCTGAGCTTCATTTCATGTGTACAAATGTAGAATTGGTTAGAACTGGGCTATCTTGTTAATCGATGTTAATGATGCTAATGATGTTAATTAAAGTGGTGAAGGGTTAATAACAAAAACAAATTATCATGTCTACCCCCCCTGGCCCTCCGATCAGCTACATGTTAGAATTCATTTTATCACCATTGTATCTTTCTCTCTTATCTGAACTATATACTGTAAACGTTGATATTTCCGCGGGTGACGATTTTCGCGGATTCATGATTTTTGACATGTTTCACGATGAGAATTTTCGCGGATCTCTCTCTCTCTTCCCGAAACTGTTGTTTAAAAACTAATCTCCCAAAAAAGTTTCACGGTCAAAAATTTTACGGTTTTTCAATCCCGAAAAAAAATGCGAAAATAAATGAAGAGCAACAATAACAACGTTTACAGTAGCACCTAATAAGCATCGGCAAAGACCAAAAAACATGCAGGATAAGATACATGTTAGAATCAATTTTCCATTATATTTTTCTCTTTCTCAGATCTTATGAGAACTATATAGCACCCAATAAGCATCAATCAAGATTAGCGTCAGCCAGTCTGCCATCTCAATTCATCATGAAGCCTAGTATGCTAGTTTCCATCACTACAGTGTACGTGTGCTTGTACGTGTGCTTGTACGTGTGCTTATTTGCATATGATCTAGTGGAATTCCACAGAACCGAGCAAGTGAGTATAAATATTGCACAAAATTATCCATTAGACGATATGCCTATCCTGTATTCTGTAAGCTATCTCTATTATAATTTGGAGATGAACGTCGTGATGGCCGTTCGTTCAGCGGTATCTAAGCGACAGACTGCTCCTTCATAAAACACTTCATGTACCCAAAGCTGTAAAGCTGTTGCTCACACTTTTGGAACTTCCAGTGGAAGTTTGGTAATATTTTCAAATGACTTTTAACATGCCAGTCCCCATAGTTACCACTCCAGTTGCCATGGCAACCGTGTTATTGACGTTGAAAGGGGCTAAAAGAACCACACGGCGAAGCCGGGTGGGTTATCAAAAAGCCCTTACTTGAGGCGCACCCAATGGGTGCGCTATCTCTATTATAATTTGGAGATGAACGTCGAAGTGGTCGTTCGTTCAGCGGTATCTAAGCGACAGACTGCTCCTTCATAAAACACTTTATGTGCCCAAAGCTGTAAAGCTGCCATTTACACTTTTGGAACTTCCAGTGGAAGTTTGTTAATATTTTCGAATGAATTTCAACAATTCAGTCCCCATAGTTATCAATTCAGTTGCCATGGCAACCGTGTTATTGGCGTGGAAAGGGGCGAAAAGAACCACCCGGCGAAGCCGGGTGGGTTGTCTTAAAGTCCTTACTTGAGGCGCACCCAATGGGTGCGCTAGTCTCTATTATAATTTGGAGATGAACGTCGTGATGGCCGTTCGTTCAGTGCGTTTCTACGCGACAGACTGCTCCTTCATAAAATACTTCATGTGCCCAAAGCTGTAAAGCTGTTGCTCACACTTTTAGAACTTCCAGTGGAAGTTTGAAAATGTTTTTGAATGAGTTTTAACATGCCAGTCCCTATAGTTAACAATTCAGTTGCCATGACAACCGTGTTGACGTTGAAAGGGCGAAAAGAACCACCCGGCGAAGCTGGGTGGGTTATCAAAAGGCCTTACTTGAGGCGCACCCAATGGGTGCGCTAGTATAATATATATTGAAAATCCATCCTGATCAGGAACCGACCCAATCAGAAAATACTGGTCCCTGATTGGCTGATAACCAGTCACGTGACCTAAATAACGAGTTCTGATCAGAACTCGTTATTTAGGTCACGTGACTGGTTATCGATTGGTTGTTTACTTGTGTCGGTCGGTTCCTGCTGCTGATGCCAAGCCTAGCTGCCACAGCACTCGAAGAGGTCTGCGTGAGTGTGAGACCAACGTGGCTTCTCTTCGCTTTGTCTCCCTTTTTAGCTCAAATGCTTGAGTTCGTTGTTCTTTTCTCAGTCTCGTTTATAGGTACTAGTAAACCCGTTCGCCCTACGGGCGAATTTCGCGGAAACTGTAGCTGGATTAGGAAACGCTGACATCACCAGTCGAACTGTTGACATGTACTATCCCTACTTGTTGAGTAAGGGGGATCCCTTACTCAACAAACCCCTGGCCCTACCGCGGTAACGTAAGAGGAGCTCAGGCAGGATCGCTGCGAGTTTTAGAACGTCAGAAGATGATCAGGCGATCAAAGCGATAAAAATAGTAGGGCAACCATTCCGGCCCACTAATTTCAATTAGTTTTGGTATAATGATGTATACCATATATAACATGATTCAAGCTGAGAGGTCAGAGGAAATAATTTCTTCCGTTTTTCTGACTTTTATTTTGTTTCTACACCCGTTCGGCCCGAATTCTACAAACGTAAAGGAGGGTTAGCGAATATAACAAACCCATTAATTATGCCTGAATGTTGGGATTCTATAACAGCAGTAATTCTATAATGTGTTATACTTTCAGGAGAAAGCCCCACTGATTGGAAATGCATATCTCTGGAGTGTCAAAATATCAAGGTGAATCAGTTGAAAATTTTCCTAATAATAATATGTAGTGGCTAAAAACTAACATGAGTTTTTACAGGCTTTCATTGAATCTCCGTGTAACGTGCCCTACTGGAAACAAGACGTTGATTTCTACTGGGTACCCCATTCACATCGCACATCCTACATCTTGGACTTCAACCTCACCTGTGCATCTCCCCTAATCAAGGACACGGTGGCATCCATGCCCATCGGAGGAGGACTGTTCGGTATTTTCTTGGGAGGATTAAGGGTACACCTGGCGTTTTTCATCATCGAGTGCCCAACCAAATGACTTCACCAGGGTTTAGGCCATACAAAATGGACCTCAAATATGCAATTTTAGCCCTAAAGTCGAATTCATATTTTTGCTACAGCCTATTTTCAAAGTGGCGTTTTTTCAATTTTTGTTGAAATTTTTAACCTCAGGACCACTTTTTTTGAGATAGAAACATTAAATTCTTGGAATTTGAAGAGAATATAAAGGTGAATAAGCCCAAAGAAGGATTTTTGAAATGGAGCTTATTTCTGGCCATGAGAACGGTTTACTTTTTTGCTTCTTTGATACGCTGGCTGAGAATGTTCCCATGCTTCATTAGAGATGAAAATCTGGAAATAGTTGCTCAAAACGATTATCTATGTGGCCCAAAAATTTTGGAACTTTCCCGCCAAAGATGTGGTGTACAGAGCTTTTTTTGTGAAACCTGTCTTTTTGAAAAAGAGGGAAATTCCCTGTATCTCAAAAACGGATGATCATAGAGACCTGGGACCAAGCTTAATCGATTCAGAAGGTCCGATTTTGGGGGGGTCTTCTGAGAGACATTTTGCTCCTACTCCAACTGATTTTGCTGTAATTGCAAAAAACTAATTCTATGAAAAGGGGAAACAACTCTATTCCAGTAGCCTGCTTCGGGCTGATTTCCCTCTTACTTGCTGATACCTTTTTCGCAATTACAGCAAAAACGGTTGGAGTAGGAGCAAAATGTCTCTCAGAAGACCCCCCCAAAATCGGACCTTCTGAATCGATTAAGCTTGGTCCCAGGTCTCTACGATTATCCGTTTTTGAGATACAGGGAATTTCCCTCTTTTTCAAAAAGACAGGTTTCACAAAAAAAGCTCTGTACACCACATCTTTGGCGGGAAAGTTCCAAAATTTTTGGGCCACATAGATAATCGTTTTGAGCAACTATTTCCAGATTTTCATCTCTAATGAAGCATGGGAACATTCTCAGCCAGCGTGTCAAAGAAGCAAAAAAGTAAACCGTTCTCATGGCCAGAAATAAGCTCCATTTCAAAAATCCTTCTTTGGGCTTATTCACCTTTATATTCTCTTCAAATTCCAAGAATTTAATGTTTCTATCTCAAAAAAAGTGGTCCTGAGGTTAAAAATTTCAACAAAAATTGAAAAAACGCCACTTTGAAAATAGGCTGTAGCAAAAATATGAATTCGACTTTAGGGCTAAAATTGCATATTTGAGGTCCATTTTGTATGGCCTAAACCCTGGTGAAGTCATTTGGTTGGGCACTCGATGATGAAAAACGCCAGGTGTACCCTTAATGTATGACTTGTTCGGGGTCAAGAAGACTGTGCTTTGTGGGAGCGCTGTTGTTTTATTGTCCAGTTTTGGGGGAGTGTTTTGCGATGGTTACCCGCTACTGTTAGCAGTTAGATTTGGCCAGGGCTTTGGGCTTTATCTGGAAATTATGGGAATATATGTCCTCACATCTGACCTGATCCCCTCAAGGTAACATAAATGATTACTTCCTTTTGTAAATGAATGGGGATGAATTTACTTTCTGCCATTTGCCGTGTAGAAATATGATGATCTCAAAAGGGCTAAACCAATGAGTATTTTATTTTCAGGTTTAGAGAAGCCACAATAGCCATGAGTATTTTATTTTCAGGTTCAGAGAAGCCACCATAGCCACAGGAATGACAATGGCGTCGGCTGGCATAGTGCCACTTGTTGCCAAGAGTCTCGTTTCTGACTGGAGAAAATCCTACTACGCGACCATCATCTATTGTTTGGTATTCAACCTACCCGTCGTACTCCTGCCTGAGTCCCCACGGTCTGACATAATCATGGGGAAGGTGGCCCAGGCTGAGGCTTCTTTCCGGAGGATTGCACAAATTAACAAGACAGAGTGGAAGGGGTTCGACAGTGAACCGGAAAGTAGTCAAGGGAGGGTTTCGGAAAACGAGCAAAAGAAAGTTAGCATCAAGGATCAAATGATAACTTTTGTTTTACATAAAATCCTTTTCCTGGAAACACTTGCTCAGATAATATTGTGGTGTGTTATCTACTTGTGTTATTATGGGATCAACTATGCGTGGGATAAGATCGTTCCAGTCGCTTCTAGTGGGTATTTCTTATCGATGGCCGTCCAAATTGCTGCAAATATCACATTCGTGCCTGCCATGAGGGTCTTAGGTAGACGGCGATACATGACATGGTCTTTCGTCATTGCTTCCATGCTCCTCGCCATTGGAGGAGCAACAAGCGCTGTCCAACTGGGAACCAATGGATGGACAGTTGCGAGCATTGCAAGTATTTTGGCACAATTCTTTGTCTCTGGTGTCTACACTGGACTAATATTGTGGAATGTAGAGCTACCGCCCTGTACACACACTGGAACAGTCATTGGTCTGTGCTCCTCCTCGTCCAAGATCTTTGGTTTGGCGTGCCCCTTTCTATTCGGCAGCTTGGTGGATGCTACCGGGGGCTTCGTCGCTTCATTTTCAATCATGGTTGGTCTATGTTTGGTGGGGGCAGTGTGTTCCTATCTCCTGCCGGAAACCCTGGGGCAGCCTATCGCTAGTTCACCCGAAGAAGTGAAGCAACGGAGGCTCCTTGGCAACCGATACCATGGTAACCATGGCAACAAGATTCTACCGCTGGATAACACTCCCTTGGCTGTGGAGGATATGTGAAGTCGCACACCGATTTACTGAGAATAGCAGGGGGGGATCAACACTTAACTGCATGACACTCATGCCGATAACTGCCAAATTTTCAAAAATTTTTTGACACCCACCACCCCCCACATATTTTGCACTTAAGTGCCAAATTTAACTGCCGCCACATCTGAAAATGTAGACCCACCCCCCAAATCTAGCTAAAAGGGAGCTAAAAATAGCACGAAAGACACGGAGAGACTTATATATTGTGTCTAAAATCAACTGCCATCAACTAAGAACAACACAGACCAGTTTAGGTAACGGATCCGAATTCCGAATTGGTTAGTATGAGACACTTAGAGTGGCATGCGTAAAAAATGTTCGCCACACACATGTGATAGGTGCACAAAAAATAACGAGCGCGCGAAAAAGGGGGTTGAAAACTTCAAAAAATCGGCCATTAAGAGCAGTTATTTAAATTTTCACCATATAAACACCCCTAGACCCCCTATTTTTAGGCAGTTAAGTGTAAAACTTAACTGCCGGACCCCTCGTACACCCACCCACCCTAACTGGCATGAGTGTCATGCAGTTAATTGTTGATCCCCCCCCCGAGAATAGTAGTAACTTGTGAGAGCCATGTTCAAAATATCAAAAACGCTGTTTGATACTATATAACTGCAGAATGCAGTGCAGGAAGGATTAGCTCAAGGATCTAATGTAACATGACAATAAAGGTAAAGACCCATACAATGTATAGGTAGGTCGATACAGAAACATAAGACCTTAGTGAAGGTTCGATAACCAGGTTGCCCAATTTGGCTAAGTGAATACGTAAGACCATGGCCGAAGATTGTTGATGCTCCGAGCAATGTAATAAAAGTACTCCGTATTGTCAATGTAAAAACGATTGTAACTTACTGTGATTGTAAATATGTATCAGTCAGAAAGTCGAGAAGAAGAAGAAGTGGTCGAGAGAGAGAGATATATTTGTAAAAGCACAAGATCATATCTATTTATTTTAAAAATCTCTACAAAGCGTAAGAAGTCGAAAATTGCTTAAATTTTACAGTTTTTGCTGTTTCACGCAAAAAGGACAAGGTGAATGATTGTCAAAAATTCGTAACCTAGGTCGGGTCAACAAAAAGTAAATTTAGTCGAGGTTCCACGAGGTATACACCGTTCTGTGTGAGTCTAATTTGGTTAGCTTGGTAATTAGAAGTAGGCTTAGCTTTGGGGGAAAGGATTTCAAAATGAAGATTTGTGTACCTGGTAATATACTGTGAAGGTAACACTTCCACCAACCATTGACAGGACGGTCACTAAACATTAGAATTTCTGGAACTTTCTCTGAAGAAAATCAAACACGTTAAATTTCAATTATATGGTTATCTGTCTGTCTGTTTGTTTGTCTGTCTGTCTGTCTGTTTATCTGTCTTTTTGTTTGTCTGTGTGTCTGTCTGTCTGTGTGTCTGTCAGTGTGTCTGTCTGTATATTTGTCTGTCAGTGCGTCTGTCCGTCCGTCTGTATATTTGTCTGTCTGTCTGTATATTTGTCTGTCTGTCAGTCTGTCTGTCTGTCTGTTTGTCTGTCTGTGGTGGGAGAAATGGCTCACCCTAGAACAATTGCAAGTTAATAGCAAAAATGCATAATAACCTGTAAATCACTTGTAATTCGAAGTTCAAACTAGTTTTGAAATAGTTTTGAAATTTTTTTAGAAAAATTTTAGTTTTGAAATAGTTTTGAAATAGCTTTTGAAATAGCTTTTGAAATAGCTTTTGAAATAGCTTTTGAAATAGCTTTTGAAATAGCTTTTGAAATGGCTTTGGACGGGTGGTAGAAATGGCTCATGTGGCTCATCTGGCAGCTGCACGATCATTATGAATACAAGGACATTCATATAAAAGCGAAAACCAGTGTACCCGACTAATTTTAATACGCTGAATCACGTGAGCAACTCTGGCAAGCGCTCAGATGTGAAGAAAGTGCACTAATTGAGCATAATTGGGTATAATTGACCGGACTTACAACTTTTCTCCTGAAAACGCTAGAAGTTAATGTGAGGGCACTTTTCCGACTAACTTTGATACGCTGATTCACGTAAGCAACTTTTCCAAGCCCTAAGAGGCGGGGAAATTGCCCTAATTGAGTCTGATTGGGTCTAATTGACCATAATTGCTCAATTAGGGCACTTTCTTCACCTCTGAGGGCTTGGAAAAGTTTTTTACGTGATTCAGCGTATCAAAGTTAGTCGGAAAAGTGCCCTCACATTAACTTTTAGCGTTTCCAGGAGAAAAGTTGTAAGTCCGGTCAATTACACCCAATTATGCTCAATTAGGGCACTTTCTTCACATCTGAGCGCTTGCCAGAGTTGCTCACGTGATTCAGCGTATCAAAGTTAGTCGGAAAAGTGCCCTCACATTAACTTCTAGCGTTTTCAGGAGAAAAGTTGTAAGTCCGGTCAATTACACCCAATTATGCTCAATTAGGGCACTTTCTTCACATCTGAGCGCTTGCCAGAGTTGCTCACGTGATTCAGCGTATTAAAATTAGTCGGGTACACTGGTTTTCGCTTTTATATGAAGTAGCTTTTGAAATAGCTTTTGAAATAGCTTTTGAAATAGCTTTTGAAATGGCTTTTGAAATGGCTTTGGACGGGTGGTAGAAATGGCTCATGTGGCTCATCTGGCAGCTGCACGATCATTATGAACACAAGCCTTGTGTCACAAGGACATTCATATAAAAGCGAAAACCAGTCTACCCGACTAATTTTAGTACGCTGAATCACGTGAGCAACTCTGGCAAGCGCTCAGATGTGAAGAAAGTGCCCTAATTGAGCATAATTGGATGTAATTGACCGGACTTACAACTTTTCTCCTGGAAACGCTAGAAGTTAATGTGAGGGCACTTTTCCAACTAACTTTGATACGCTGAATCACGTACAAAACTTTTCCAAGCCCTCAGAGGTGAAGAAAGTGCCCTAATTGAGCAATTATGGTCAATTAGACCCAATCAGACTCAATTAGGGCAATTTCCCCGCCTCTTAGGGCTTGGAAAAGTTGCTTACGTGAATCAGCGTATCAAAGTTAGTCGGAAAAGTGCCCTCACATTAACTTCTAGCGTTTTCAGGAGAAAAGTTGTAAGTCCGGTCAATTACACCCAATTATGCTCAATTAGGGCACTTTCTTCACATCTGAGCGCTTGCCAGAGTTGCTCACGTGATTCAGCGTATTAAAATTAGTCGGGTACACTGTTTTTCGCTTTTATATGAATGTCCTTGTGTTCATAATAATCGTGCAGCTGCCAGATGAGCCACATGAGCCATTTCTACCACCCGTCCAAAGCCATTTCAAAAGCTATTTCAAAAGCTATTTCAAAAGCTATTTCAAAAGCTATTTCAAAAGCTATTTCAAAAGCTATTTCAAAAGCTATTTCAAAACTATTTCAAAAGCTATTTCAAAACTATTTCAAAAGCTATTTTAAAACTAAAATTTTTCTAAAAAAATTTCAAAACTATTTCAAAACTAGTTTGAACTTCGAATTACATGTGATTTACAGGTTATTATGCATTTTTGCTATTAACTTGCAATTGTTCTAGGGTGAGCCATTTCTCCCACCACAGTCTGTCACTCTCCCCCAACCAACCTGCTATAGTTACATCGATCTCTGCTGAATCTGTTCCGTATCCATTGGCAACAACACAGGTATACCGGCCAGTTGTCTGAACAGCACTGATTTCCAGAGTTCGACCTCCGTTACTCAGATTGTATATCCCACCTGAAGGGATGAACATTTTAAACAGCACACGTAATTACAGTCGGACCTCGATTTACCGTGCAAAACACTTCCCCCGAGCATCCCGGTAAATCGGGGTCCGACTGTATCAGTTGAAATATCGATACATAAGCCATGTTACGAGTAAATTTATATAGTATAACAGTAGCTCATGTTGCGGCAGTATCATGATACATGTGTGTTTATTTAATCCTAATTCTCTCGTGCTCACCGGTTCTATGGTGTAATGGTTAGCACCTTGGACTTTGAATCCAAAGATCCGAGTTCGAGTCTCGGTAGAACCTCTTTTGCACTTTTTTGAACCTCTTTTGCACTTTTTAGAACCTCTTTTGCACTTTTTTAGAAAAACAGTTCATAATGAATTCCTAACAATTAACACATGCACGGATGGATCCTGGCCAAGTAGGAACTAGGAAGCAAAACTAAAAATATTTTCTTGCTCTTACTCATTTCTCCTTTTCTCTCTCTCTCTCTCACTCTCTCTCTCACTCACTCTCTCTCTCTCTCTCTCTCTCTCTCTCTCTCTCTCTCTCTCACCATTTGTTATCTGCTCTCCATTGTTTGGACGACTCCAGGTGATGCTCGTTAGGGACTTTCCACCGGCGTAAACTTCCAAAACCACTGACCTTCCATACCCTGAGATCTGGTGGGGAGAATTGTAGTTACCGGATAGGAAGTTGTACCATTCCAAGTGGCTTGGAAATAACCCCTCTGTGCTGGCAAGGGAGGGGTTATTTCGTAACCAAAGTGGGATAGGAAGACCCCCTGCAGCTGAGCTGAGGGCTTGGATGTTTTTCTAAAACGTGTGTTTGGGACTCGGTGAGACGCTAGAAAGGGTCTCGATCTCGTGCGAGGACCCCCACCCCTGATTATGAAGCACGTGTTGTACCTGTATGTCAGTGTGGAGAGGGAAGACAAGTGGAAGTCGTGTAACAGAGAGGGTAAAGCTCCGCGTGGTACTACCCATGTTGTTAGAAATGTCGCACCGGTACTGTGTCGATCCATCGGACGCCTGGAGTAAGATGCAAGTGAAATCAGATGGAAGTTATTGCTCTGACAGGGAATGTAGATCAACAACAAAAGATAACACCATTTCCGGACAATATAATACCTCAATATTAAATATTTTCAGAGTCTGTTGGTTATCCGTTACTTTGTATCGTCCCGTGGTTGTCAGCCGGGTGTAACCGTTATACCACCTTACCACTGAGCTGGGGAAACCTGCAGATAATGTTAGTTAATATTAGTTAATATTAGTTAATATTAATATTATTAAGTTTTTACACAAGTGTAATTGCACAAGTGTAATTTGTACTGTTATGTTTTGCCTAGCTCGACCCTCTTTTCGCGAGCTTCGCAAAGATAAAGGAAGGGTTAGAACACAACAAGTTATGTTCGGGAGCGAGTATACAGTCTAGTTCTACTCATTCATTCTAGTTCTACTCATTTGATAGTGCACTGACTTGTGTAAAGGCACCGTAACACGGCCTCCTCTCCCTCCGCCACCACCATGGGAATTTTAGTACGCCAGTAGACGTGAGGGGAACCTAGGGATGGAATATTGGTTACGAAGTTACCCCTCCCTTGCCAGCGCGCGAAGGTCGCAAGGCGTTATTTCGTAACCTAGCTAGGGAGAAGGCCAGTAGACGTGAGGGGGACCTAGGGAGGGGAGCTGGGTGAGTCACGTGAGGGGGACCTAGGGAGGGGAGCTGGGTGAGTCACGTGAGGGGGACCTAGGGAGGGGAGCTGGGTGAGTCACATGAGGGGGACCTAGGGAGGGGAGCTGGGTGAGTCACGTGAGGTGAACCTAGGGAGGGGAGCTGGGTGAGTTACGTGAGGGGGACCTAGGGAGGGGAGCTGGGTGAGTCACGTGAGGGGGACCTAGGGAGGGGAGCTGGGTGAGTCACATGAGGGGGACCTAGGGAGGGGAGCTGGGTGAGTCACGTGAGGGGAACCTAGGGAGGGGAGCTGGGTGAGTTACGTGAGGGGGACCTAGGGAGGGGAGCTGGGTGAGTCACGTGAGGGGAACCTAGGGAGGGGAGCTGGGTGAGTCACGTGAGGGGAACCTAGGGAGGGGAGCTGGGTGAGTCACATGAGGGGAACCTAGGGAGGGGAGCTGGGTGAGTCACGTGAGGTGAACCTAGGGAGGGGAGCTGGGTGAGTCACGTGAGGGGGACCTAGGGAGGGGAGCTGGGTGAGTCACATGAGGGGGACCTAGGGAGGGGAGCTGGGTGAGTCATGTGAGGGGGACATATAGGGAGGGGAGCTGGGTGAGTCACATAGCATGAAATTTGAAAAAGAAAAGAGATTAGCTGCGGTAGAAACCAATAAATGATCTGTTTCAATTTTACAAGTTCTGCGTTGGTTAGCAATTGTTTGTTGAAGTGTTACAAAATCAACCTACAATGTACGGTAAGAGTAATATCGTGATATCCCACTCCAAGATTATTACTGCAGGCTGCTCTGTAGACACCCGCATCATCACCTTGAACACCTGAGTGTGCAGTAGGGTGGTATATCATGTACAGCTTCGGACCCCGATTTACCGAGATACTCGGGGGAAAGGGACAGGGTTATACCTGTGACAGTGAAGAAGGGTAAAGTTATGCCCGTTGAAGTTCCGTTATGTGACCATGACACCGTGGAGCAACCTCTTGCAGATACCTGTGTATTTAGGCGGATATATTAGGGATCTAATAATGGAGATCATGAAACAGTTGGATCGTCTAGTCAGTGAATTAGTAAAGTTGAACCAAGATATAGCACCACTATTTATTTTTATCAATTGTTGATTAAAATAATCATAGCGCTGACAAGCACCATACCGCTAGAGTGGTTGTTCCGTGTAGGGATGCTGACAGCTGATCAGTTACTGCTGATACAACAGGAGATGAATCTGAGAGAGAAAGAAGTTGATGGTATGTTTTATAATAATACAGTAGGATTCATGTATGGGAAAGTGTGCCATCGTTTTTGACGAAAAAATGTTACTGATTATAATATTTGCTAGTCGGTAACAGCTAATAAAAGTATCTAACTCCTACCTATAATTATTACTCGACAAACCTATAACGTTGAGTGTAATAGAAGCAGAACCGAAGTTGAACAGGGGATTAGTTGCTGTGACTCGGTATACCCCACTATCCCCCCTCTGAGAGTGTGGATAACTAAAGTTAGTATTTTAACTGGGATTATAAACAGACAATAAAAGTACAGCTAATTACTAATTAGTTCAAGAAAGCTAATGGGATATAGGAAAGACACAAACCTGAACGTAAAATATTTTGGCCCTTCTTTTCGAGTTTTCATAGTTTAGTCGGTTAGTTCCAGAACCATCCGCTCTTGTCCACTCAATCTGGAGGATTCAAAATTAAACCATGTCCAATATTTTCGAATTAGTCAATTAATAGGCCAATTAGGCGATTAATGATATCGATTATCATAATGATCGGTTGAAGTGTGCGCGCGGTTTAATTAAAGTCCACTCCGTACTCCGATTGTGTACTTTAATAACATGCCAAACTTCGCGCGCTCCAAACCCCGCGCTCTCGGGAGAACATGAGTTTTGTTTTCGCTGCGGAGAGGCGGTAAAGTATGGACGAATGTCTCAGTCATATTCGGGGCCTGGCAAGGCCCCCAATCTGATCTACTGCACGATCATCTATCTCTCTGGGTTTATATAGTTGGAAAATCTCCAACTCGAGGGAAGAGAGAGCTCAGTAATGTTCTGAATGGGGAGGAGAGATGTTCTCTGAAGACTGAATGACTAATGGGGGAGAGTAGAGTTGAGGGAGAGAGGAAAGAATCATCTTTGTAGGGTTATAAATGGAAAGGACTGTGTGTAACGGTTCGTGATTTATTCTCTCCATTGCTCTCCCTCTACTACCTTTATTATATAGCAGACACAGTCTCTCTTCTTGTCCATCTTTCGTAGAATCCCTGATCCCAACACAGCCACTTTCAAGACAACCATGCTATCTCGTCAACTTAAATAAGTCTAGAGTTGACTAGATAGTGGCCCATTTTCTTGGAATAATCCTTTTGTATTCATTTTAGTAGAGCAAACAATGCAATGCGCTTGATTCTGGTATTTTTATATTTATTTTAGTAGAGAAAATAATGCAATGCGTTTGATTCTGGTATTTTTTATTTAATAGAAAAAACAATACAATGCGTTTGATTCTGGTATTTTTTCTTTCGGCAGCTGTCTTGTTGCAACCATCTACTGGTACAGGTTCGTGAAAAATTTTGGGCTTAGTTTTTATAATAAACTGGTTAATATATATTTTGTTCGTGATTAACAAGGATTCATTCAATCATCGATACTAGTTAGTTAGTTACCTATTTGATAGCAATCCCAACTAAATTCTTATAGATTGGACAGCTGTTGAGCGGGATGTGAGGATTCCCTGGGACCTGGAGGCAACACCTCTCCAGATAAAGACGAACTCCACCTTGGGCAGGATCCAAGTGGATATGCACGACAAGGACAGCAACAGTGTCTATATCGGTTATGTGACTGTGAAGTTCTCCACCCCTACAATGCGGTATAAAATAGGCTACTGCACCATCAACCAAGGCTCCTGGACAGACCTGCCAGTGCAACCCCCGGTGGAGGTGGATAAGATCTGGACGATCAGCAAAACAGAGACCGCCCTCATCATCACATGCAACAATGTTGAGGTGCTGAACTACTTGTTCGCAGATAGTACAAGAGGCACCTGTGTTACAAAGATGAGTGGTGATGTTGTGGAGCAGATCAAGTTTAGGAACGCCCAGGACACAGCATCTGACTTTTATAACGGTACTCCGGCCCCAGGTAAGGATGAATCTTTGGGATGCGATTGAATCCCCTGCAAAATATAACCCACACCTTAAAAATATACTACAGTCGGACCCCGATTTAGGGGCCCCCGATTTAGTGGCACCCCGATTTAGGGACAGGATTTTTTTCCCCCGATGTAGGAAATTAACCTTATTTGACCCCGATTTAGTGAACACCCCGATTTAGTATTTCCATTTAGCACAAGAGTGTCCTGCATTTACTGTTGAGGGATCAACGCAAGAAAACTGGCCTGCCTTACCAATAGGGACAACTGCTACTATTGAATGTGCTGCCACCCATATCCTTGTGGGAAGTCCAACACTGTCTTGTCAGGAGTATGGAACATGGTCAAGTGATGTACCAAAGTGCAATAAAATTGGCAACAATGGTAAGTGTACAGACATGTAGAAATTGGGGTCATGGTAGATACTTAGTAGGGAGGATAGTGGCAGGTCGGGTCAATAATTTTGGATTTGACTTGCTAACTAGAAATACAGACGACAATTAATGTCAAATAAAAGCAGGGAACTTTTATTTGGCAGCTACAAAGACAGACGTTTGAAAAACTGTTGTTATGTTCTAATCCTCTTTTAAATTTGTTTCCCGTGCGGGTACAGTGAAACACGGTCGAGGAAGGTAAAAAACTGGTTACCCGTGCTTTACGGTATCCGTAGTACCTCGATTTGACCATCCACATGGTCAGTACTGAACAGTGTTTGGTTGTCATGGTACGCAGTCTGTCTGCCGCTCGCCCTTGTTCCGAAGGTGCGGTGTTAGAGTCGACAGCAGGAAACGACCGAACCGGTTTTTTTTTCACCGAACCGAACCGAACCGAATTTGAAAAACTTTTTTACCGAACCGAACCGAACCGAACCGAATTTCGGTAACCGAACCGAACCGAACCATACAAAACTTTTTCTGTATAAATGTTTCTCTAAAAAGTCATGGAGAGCACCGATCAAGGTATTGAGAATCATTCTCTGAAATTTTGTTAAAAAATGTTTGAAAAAATTTCAAAGTCAATTTTGTGAAAAAATTTTCAAAGTCAATTTTATCGTAAATTTTCTATGTCAATTTTTGCGTACGAATCGTGTTTCGAATCGGCAATGCTATACGGGAATGGTATTGCTAATTAGCAGGATTAAACGAACCATGAATCGTGTCTCTCTAAATTTCCTAATTAGATTTGATGGGGGATCACGTATCAGCACAATCCATCTCGGACCCACTAATTACCAACATCACTCCCGTTTAGCATTGTCGATTAGAAACACGATTCGTATACCATAATTTACTTAAAATATTTTTCACAAAAAAAATTTCACAAAATTTCAGGTAATGATTCTCAATACCTTGATCGATGCTCTCCATGAATTTTTAGAGAAACATTTAATTTTGTGAAAAAACTAAACTTCCTAATTAGATTTGATGGGGGATCACGTATCAGCACAATCCATCTCGGACCCACTAATTACCAACATCACTCCCGTTTAGCATTGTCGATTAGAAACACGATTCGTATACCATAATTTACTTAAAATATTTTTCACAAAAAAAATTTCACAAAATTTCAGGTAATGATTCTCAATACCTTGATCGATGCTCTCCATGAATTTTTAGAGAAACATTTAATTTTGTGAAAAAACTAAACTTCCTAATTAGATTTGATGGGGGATCACGTATCAGCATAATCCATCTCGGACCCACTAATTAGCAACATCACTCCCGCTTAGCAATACCGATTCGAAACACGATTCGTACGCAAAAATTGACATAGAAATTTTCCATAAAATTGACTTTGAAATATTTTCCAAACTTTTTTACAAAATTTCAGAGAATGATTCTTAAAGGTTGACAAGATACCTAAAACTTTTCGTATATCGTCTTATTTTGATTTATCATTAATTTTCAGCATTTTTTCAGAATTTTTTGTCGGCTAGAAAAAAATTCGAAATAGGGGGTCTACCGATATTGTCAGCACTGGTTTTACTGGGCACACTCACTGCGTCTCGCAAATTGAAATTCACGTTTTCGGTTCCTCAAAAGATAGCTACATGATCTTGGTTGCGTTGGATTGGTCTCGATAAGACCTTTCCAACGCTACCAAAACGGTTTCTGTATCTCATCAGGAAGCGGAGATATTACGGTATCAATTTTTAAATTGCGCCTCTCGTTTATCAGTAGACCCCCTATTTTGCACATATTTCTAGCCGACAAAAAATTCTGAAAAAATGCCTAAAATTAATGATAAATCAAAATAAGACGATATACGAAAAGTTTTAGGTATCTTGTCAACCTTTAACACCTTGATCAGAGGGTGAGATTCCTTCCCACGCCCTTGAGATGCAGGCCGCGGCTAATGTCTATTTTTTTAGATAGCAATAGTGTCCTACAGACCAGGCAGGGAATCTTCAGGGGTGACCCGGCATACCCCGGGGTAAACCATGAAGCTCTTGAACTGCCTGGAGCATCTCACATACCACTCCAAGGAAACAGAGCTGCCCTCCTTGGGTGGTGTGTTTTTCTCTCTTCCTTTCTCTAATCCGCTCATGACTCATCTCTCTCTGAATAGAGATACCCCCGGCCGGTATTACACCATCTCCCCAGCCTTGTGCACTGGGCCAAAGTAGATGGCTAAATACCGGCCAAAACCCGTCCTCCAGCAAAAGTCCAGGCTGGAGGAGGTCTAATCTCAACTGGCCCCCCTCTACCTTCTGTCCACCTAGCCTCTGGACAGGTATAAAAGGTCTAACAAGCTAGGTCATAACTGGTTAGCTACCACCGACTCTCGGCAAAATTCCCACGCCGAGGTCGAGATAAACTCAAGGGGTGTTTCCGTAGCCCAACAGGGAGAAACTACACTAACCAGTAGCCTCGCTACTACCTACGCTTCTTCAAAAGTCCATGAGAAGCGTAGGAGATTCCCAAATGGCGATTACCCCCCAAACGATGAAGGTAACAAACCAACATCATCACTCTCTACCAACAAACAAGCCTCCACAAAAACCTGATCAACAAACAGAACAAACCACTATCCCATGCTACAAAACAAATTTCTATGAGTGACGCACATAGATACCTAACCCACTAAACATTTCACACGCCAGAGTTCCGTTAATTGGGAAGGAACCTGCCCTAACTACCCCATGAACGGCCGGACGCTGCATCTGCATCACGAACAAAAAGTGATGTTCCATGAACCCACATGGAGTACTGATTACAAATCAGAGGTTGGCAGCGCAAAATCTACAAAGGTGCCATAGTCAATGGAGCGTCCGAATTGTCCTAGCCAAGGCCACATCTAGAGCGATCAATGCTGAGATGCCACTCACCAAGGGTCGCTGGAGATATCCGAGACTGGCACAATGTGAAAACAGTGCTGGTGCGGTCCTCTTCATGGGACCTGTTAAGATAGTTATGGGAGACGATTCCACCCTTATCTCCAAAACCATGGACATAAGACGGAGGAAGAAAACTCTCCCGGGGGAAAGAGGAAACTCTGGAACCTGAGCTCCGTCCTTCTCGGGCGTGAGGAACTGGCTGCCGGACGGGATAAAATCACAAGTAGAGGATTGGAAGCGGAGGCGCATACAACAACAACAACAACAACACCTTGATCGGTGCTCTCCATGAATTTTTTGAAAAAAAAAACGTTTCTGAATTTGTTGACCCTCTCATGAGGACACGATTCGACGGGAAGTCAGGTATCAAATCAATCCATATCGAACCCGCTAACTAGCGAAATCATTTCCACATAGCACCACCGATTCGAAATAGGGTTAATACGGCGAAATTGACATTGAAATCCATACAATTTTCGTGAAATAATTGAAAAATTTTGCATGAAAAAGCCCGATTTCTGGGCATTTTTTGACCAAAAAATTCGGTGGTTCGGCCAAAATTTCCTACCGAACCGAACCGAACCGAACCGCCCAAAAAACACCGAATTTCCGAACCGAACCGAACCGAACCGAATGTTCGGTCGCTTCCTGGTCGACAGACTGGGAACATGTCTGCAAGGTGTTCATAATATACAACACTATACGAACCCTAGTCAGTTCCCTGTTCCCACGATTACCAAAATTACCCTTTGCTCGCGGTGATGTGCGGAGAAAACTTGTTCAAGGCGTTCGGGAATTCCATGTAAGTCATAATGTGTGTGTGTGAAATTACCTGTGTACTATACTGTTCAGTAGTGGTATCTACTTCCACTGTCACTTCCAGGGAGACAATGCTTCCTATCTCGACTGTAAGAGTGCTCTGGAGTGGCCGAACTACTGGCCTGTCTGAAGGGGAAGAGAGGGAGTGTAATAGGTACACATTGGGAGGGACGGTGTGTAATATGTATGGTACAAGGGCAAGAGAGGATGAAGAGAAAAGGGGTTTGTTTGGGACAAGTGTCGAGAGAAGGGGGATATATATAAGGCGTGTAATACGGGAGAGAAATGAAAACAAATGCACACAATAAATGTCGAATTTAAATCTTAGGAAGAATATCGACCCGCTCTCTCATTAACTTACTCAGTACACGAAGATATCTCGTGTCGGCTGTGGATCCAGTTGTACTACGGGTAAGACACTGGTAGGTGCCTGTATTTAGGGCGTTCACCCCATCAACTCGGAGCTCTGGTCTAGAAATATGATATTATAGGTTGCATGGGGTCACATCAAAACCCTGGTATACCCTGGTAGAATACTTAGGTGTTAGTACTGCCATACCGAAACACTTAAAAAAGTACTGCAGAGTGAACATTTTAGGGAACTTTTTAGAGAAAGGAGACTACCTAATAATAACAGAGTGTTTTAAACTTACCCTGTTTGAATGAGAGCACTATTAAAGAACCACTGTATATCTGGGTGAGGATTACCCGCCCCTTCACATCGCATTACAACCTGTTATAGAGAGAATTCATGTTACCATGGTAGCATATGGTACAAGAAGTAATTAATAGATCTAGTCTATCAAAGAGAATGATTTAGTCTGTCTAAGCTAGACCAATAAACTACACAGCTTTGTTTGAATTTGTAAAATTAAATGTCAGAGTCCTTCGCCGTGTTATGTCAGTGGATCCCATAATAAACTTTTAAACACGATCTGCACTCACCGTATCGCCGTGTAGTGCGGTAGAAGGTCCAATAAAGTGGTAGATAACCGGTAGGGTGTACTGGGATCCGATTGTAAGATAGTAGTTGAGTGTTGTACTTCCGTTATTGTTGCTTGATTGAACGGTGTAGCTACCCTCGTCCGTCTAAAGGGGGGGGGGGGTTTATAATGTGGGCATCATGGGTATTCATATTAAAAACTGAACTATCTATACAGTCCTTGTTTTAATGTTTTGTTCCAACCTCCGTGTACCGATTTACCGGGAAAATTACCGGTAAATCGGGGTCTGACCGACTGTTTGGTTTGGTTTGGTTCGACTTTACCTCGCACTGCTCCCCGAAGGAGCCTGGCTCAAGTGGTACTGTTGTATCCGTCTGACCGACTGTAGTACACTATAGTTTACCTGTTGTATATTGAATATGTAGAGGTACCCGCCCTGGTCAGATATCTGGTACTTACTGCCACTAGTTAGCGTCTGACCTGTATCAGAATAGAAGCTTGAAATAGTACAGTATAAAAAGGGAACTAGTAGTACATGAAGTATGATTTATATGAAAGAGGTAATACAGTAGTGTAGTACAGTATCATTACAGTAATGTAGTACAGTATTATTACAGTAGTGTAGTACAGTATTATTACTCTGATCAAGCGTGTATTGAGTCCTAATTAATAAAGTAGTAGCAGCTACTAAAACACTGTTGCTCAAAGAGCAACAGTGTTTTGGTAGTTGCTCATATTGCAGGGTCTGTACAGTGTACAGCTTCATTACTCGTGTTGCAACACATTGTTACAAAGTTATATAACTTGTGGAGGCGGATCATTACTTAGGTTATACTAAGTATAACCTATGTAAGTCTTGTGTGTGGTGCCCCGGTTTAGAGATATCTGTATGCATGGTCATTATCCTATATTTAGGAGTACTACTCTACAGGGCACAAGGCATGAATACAATACAGTGTAGTACATTTCCTAACCCCAGTGTCCCTACCTAACTGGTATACTGGGCTAAATCCCACTATGTGCCCCTCCAATTCACACCAGGTGTGCTACTGTGTGGCTCTAATGGGGGGGGGGTATTGTGTGATCAGGATCTGCTATACCGTACAACCCCCTCAATCTCTCGGGGGATCATAGGTCACGCAAAGACAGTGGGACACCCTGTACAGTGTGGCATATCAATCTCTCCTCTTTAGAGGGACTCTTCTAATTTCTCCCTCTTCTAATAATAGTTCTCCCTCGTCTAATAACAGAACTCTTCATTACGAGCAGCTATACTGATCCATGGTTCCATGTGGCGCCAGAATATCTGTCATAGTTATATAATGTTCTATAGTTTGGTTCAGAGAGGGCAGTCTTTTGTGAAACAAATCGTTGAACATAAATAACCATGATGATATATCAGCCCTAATATTCAGTACACCGTTCCTTTTGCATTATATTAGGGTATTATATGGAGGTGCGAGATCATGTCCATTCACAACATACAGCTGTAACGAACAACTGTAACAATATACTGTTTCTAAACAAACTGTAACGAACAACAAAATACCGTTTCTGAACCATGTGAGACCATCGGTAGGTTTAGCACCGAATGTCACCGTCGTACCATAGCCGGCTGATTGAACACGAGATGTCGTGTTGGAGATGTCTGGTAAAACTGAAAATACAAAGGTTTGAAGGCAACTCCAACCAAATTAAACGAAACGAAACCCCAAACCAAACTACCCCACCCGATACCAAACAACCCCAAACCACTCTACCCTACCTCAAATCACTCCACCCCAAACCCCAAACCAAACTACCCCATACCAAACCACCCCATCCCACCTCAACTCCTACCTCGGACGGACACAGTTGCTTCATGAGCAGTACGATGGGATCCCTGACTGGCAATACAGTGAACAGTAACAGTTTTATTTAGAGTTCCAAGGTACAGGGTGGACACAGAATCATCCCTTCCCCCACCCAGGACTCGGAAACTTGGAAAAAGGACCTCGTTGGGTAGTTCCTGAAAAGAGAGAGTAACGGTCAGCCCCCGATTAATTATAGGAACCATGATGGGTAGAATTCAGCCCATGGAACGTTTGAGGACACATTACGGACACAATATTGTGGACACATTGAGGACACAATATTGTGGACACATCGTGGACAGTCTGAGGACACATTGAGTTGATACCTCGTTATGTTCTGACCCTCATTTACGGGGCGAGGTAAGTAAGGTCGGACCTTGGTTTGGGTATAAGGGATCTAAAAAATGGAAGAGTTGAAAGGTGGATGATGTGATGAGCAGGTGTTTCAAAGATTAACTCTTGTGACCTTCGAAAATGGAAGTTGGAAGAGGGATAGCTACAGTGTACCAACACTATTATATTGCGGGTCAACAGGTGCTTCAATCGGTAGAAAACTGCGAAGAGAGTCAGAGAGAGAGAGGTGAGGGAGAGAGAGGTGAGGGAGAGAGAGAGTGAGAGAGAGAGAGAGAGAGAGAGAGAGAGAGAGAGAGAGAGAGAGAGAGAGAGAGAGAGAGAGAGGAGAGAGAGAGAGAGCGTAGGCTAGATTGACGAGACGATGAGTGCTCTAGCTCACTTGATCATCAGTTCTTCGACTCTGGATGCTCAGTGTTCGGTGCGTGTACCACTCTCATCGTCTGCTCTCTCTTACTACCGCTAGCTCTTCTGCTGCTCTCGTGGATCCTCTCTCGTGACACGCTCACATCTGATTCTCTGAATCCATGCACTGTGTGACAACACTAGTACCTTGATAAAGTCTTAAAGTCGATGACTTTATATTAGTGTTTACATAAAAAGAAAAGTCCATACCAGTACTTGATTCATGGTGTTTTACATACCAGTGAGTCGATGGTAGGTGATATACGCAGTACTTGATTCAGTGTTTTACATACCAGTGAGTCGATGGTAGGTGATATATACCAGTACTTGATTCAGTGTTTTACATACCAGTGAGTCGATGGTAGGTGATATACCAGTACTTGATTCAGTGGGTTTTACATACCAGTGAGTCGATGGTCCATGTTAGGATGGATCCCTGGGAGACAGTACACGAGAGGGCAGTAGAGTCCCCCGGTGCAATGTTGACAGACTGTGGAGCCTCTCTTATTGAGGGTCGCACTAGAGAGAGAAATGGAGATCAAAAAACAATATTACTTTCGAACATACTATCACAGAAGAAATGCCCAAAAAGATGGTATAGCTCACAAAAGCCAAACCTGTAATTTCAATTTGGATAAGGTGCCTTGTTATTCCACTACTCTGACTCCACACATGACACTCGTATAACCCTGAACTATCCAGAACCGCCTGAAAGTGTGGTAATGAGTATACCTGGAAAAAAGATAGTATTTTGGCCGGTCTGTTTTTGTGTCTCTTTCTCTCCCTCTCTCTCTCTTTCTTACGTTAGAAAACTGCAGTGTCAATTTATCTTCACTCAAGGCCACATTGTTTGTTCCAAAAACAACATCTTCCCCTTCACGATACCACTTTATTGATAGCACCTGTAACAATTCATTGATAGCACAGCAGCTAGGTGCCTCAAGGACATATCCTGAAGAGAAGATTTTTCACGTTGAGTAACGCTAAGTGGGATTGAGAAGGTTTCAACTTACCTTTTCGCGTTGAGTAACACTAAGTGGGACGGAGAAGGTTTCCCCTGTAAATCGCTGCAGATATACCTCTCCTGTTATCTGTGGTGGACCTGTAACATTTACAGGGAATGTAACATTTACAGGGAATGTAACATTTAAAGGGAATGTAACATTTACAGGGAATGTAACATTTACAGGGAATGTAACATTTACAGGGAATGTAACATTTACAGGGAATGTAACATTTAAAGGGAATGTAACATTTACAGGGAATGTAACATTTACAGGGAATGTAACATTTACAGGGAATGTAACATTTACAGGGAATGTAACATTTACAGGGAATGTAACATTTACAGGGAATGTAACATTTACAGGGAATGTAACATTTACAGGGAATGTAACATTTAAAGGGAATATAACATTTACAGGGAATGTAACATTTACAGGGAATGTAACATTTACAGGGAATGTAACATTTACAGGGAATGTAACATTTAAAGGGAATGTAACATTTACAGGGAATGTAACATTTACAGGGAATGTAACATTTACAGGGAATGTAACATTTACAGGGAATGTAACATTTACAGGGAATGTAACATTTACAGGGAATGTAACATTTACAGGGAATGTAACATTTACAGGGAATGTAACATTTACAGGGAATGTAACATTTACAGGGAATGTAACATTTACAGGGAATGTAACATTTACAGGGAATGTAACATTTATAATAGGGAATGTGTCAAAACTTTGGAAGCGCTACGTAAAGGGGATTGTGCAACGTGCCCAAGTCAAAACTTGAATTCTTCGTTGTAACTTGTAACACTTGTAGGGGTGTCTGTTAGTCCCTTTCCGTATGTTTTTATTAGTTTGTGCCTTTGTTCATGAAGGAATTTTTCCTGAATCTTCGCTAAAATGTTTTTTAGACATTTTCTATGTCAACTTTATAGTTTCATGATGATCGAAGGTGTTTTTTGGCTAGATTGGAGTCTCATTTTATAAAAATAGTTACTACTGATCAAGTCCTGTTATACTAACCCTCCACTTCCAAGAGTATTTCAGTATTCTGCAGATCCTCCTCTCTCTTTACCCTCACTTTCCCACTGTCACTCTCCTGAGTACTGTGAATCACTAGGGCCCTTCCACTTTCCTCAACTATGTACCTGAGGGAATAATGTACAATTTTTTGATTTGGCTCTCCCTGGTCCTCCAGTGAATTGTCATCATGACACGAATGGTTTTGGTAAATATATAGGTATTGAAAATTTCCAAACTAATATAAACCGAAAAGTATCGATCAATGATGGGGTCTGTTTGTCTTGTTTTTGTTTTTGCTGCAGATGTAGTGCACCTTGGACTGGGGGACTGCTAAAGTGTACATGATGTGGTTCTCTCTCTCTCAGGGTACAAGGTACCGAGTCATTACCTCATTATCTCCCTGCTTAGAATCTTTCTTTCTCTCTCTCTCTCTCTCTCTCTCTCTCTCTCTCTCTCTCTCTCTCTCTCCCCCTCTCCCAAAACTCATGGCCCTATATCTCTCTAACCACACACTCCACACTCCCCAAAATATTCGTAACATTGTTCGTGTTGTGAATATTTTGGGGAGAGTGTTCGTCGAACAAAAAACTAAAGGCTCAAGATTACCAAGGATATAATTCAACTTATTAAACTACCTTTGAGAATCCCAGCTATCGCTTGACCACTTGATACTTCCCGGCTCAATATCATCTTCTGCAGTAGAGACTCGGAGTGTGACTGTCTCCCCGCAGCATGGAACTGAGTAGACCGGGGAATCAGGGACCAAACGGGACTGAGCTGTAAAAAGCATAGAATTTGAATCGGGGTATTTTATGGTTAGGATGCCATGCATACAAATGGGGGGGGGGGGCAGTCCATCGGCCAAAATCAGGGTACCATCGGCCAAAATCAGGGTACCTTTTTAGGGCTGAATTACCCCCCTCCCCAAATTCCATGAAAGACGTTACATGGTGGAAGCTAGTTTTTATTTTCCGAAACGAACCTAAAAGTTTTAACAGCACTGTAGCCTGTGCATCAATCAGACCTCCATCGTTACGTGTACCCCTCACAGTAACCTGCAATTATAATGAAATTGGGAATTAGAATATCACACCTTAATGTGCGATTGAGAAAGAGAGGGAGGGTGCAGGAATGGAGATTTGGAAAGGGAGAGGAAGTTAGAGGGAGAGAAAGAAAGCAGATGTATGGAGACTATATTGCACTCTGTATATTGCAGAGTAGTAGGGTAACCTCCGTAAAAGGTTTGATGGTTCACTGCTGCCCTGCATTAATACACAGATTGCTGCAGAGAGGGTGGTGACATATATAACACGCGTAGATCAATATTAGTACAATATTAGTACAGCTGATCTGTGTAACATTGAGCTGGCAGGGGCAGCGTTAATATACGATGAAATAAAGTGGTTTACTACAACACGAGACCGAAGGGCGATTGCTAACATTACAAAAACATGGACCGAGACCGACGGGTCGAGGTAGGCTAAGTGTAACTACTGAGCGAGCTTGCGAGCTCTGCAGTTAATAAGGCCGAGCTTGCGAGGCCTATAAAAATGAACGAATTTATCACATTATTGTTGTGTAATATATCACGTGAAAGATATTAGGTAAAGGGCGTGTTTAGGGCGTAGGCCCAGAAAAGTGTTTAAATATTAAAAAACTCGAAATTTATAATGTCAAAGTAATTCGGGTTTTGTCCGAAGTTGGTGACATTCTGAAGGACGGTAAGGGACGTTATAGAGTGGACTGTTACTGGTGATCTCTTGGTAATGTTCGAAATGCTCAAGTCGGGAGAGACGCCCTTCTGACAGCCTAGTTGAAACCTGGATGGAAAGATCATGAACCAGATTATGTTAGGTCGGGGAGGAGGTCATTAAAAGTCTCTATAGTTACTGATTTAGTTTCCATGGCAACCAGACAATTGGTATTTAACGGGGGAATAAAAGGGCCGACCGGTGGAATGTGGAGCCGCTCCGGGCTCCCGGTGGGTGCGCTAGTAAGATATATGTTATAAAAGTGCCAAACATAACATCATGTATGTTATATCTGACACTTTTTAATATAAATAAATAGAGATCAAGTTCATTCAGACTAAGAAAGAGCAGGGGTCTCCCCTATTCATGCAAAGACAGAGCAGGGGCAGAGCCTCCCCTATTCATGGAAAGATAGCATACTACCGAGATAAACGTTATGTGAAAAAAAACGTATTTTAAGGCGTGATCTTTTCAAACTTGCGTTTGATGGCCTTTTCCAGTGCCATATTTCCCAATTTTTCTGTGATAGTAGCGCTTGTAGTAATTAGTCAGCTTGTTTAAGTGGAGAAACTGTTTTCAAATGCTGTAAGCAGACGCAGCTCTATTGTGTAGCTCGCGAGTCCTAAAGTGTACGAGCTAGGAGCGCTGTGATTGGTCAATAGCTTGAACGGCTACGTAGGGTCAGTAAATTCGGGAATTTTCACCGTTCAGCTGCATCATAAGTAATGACCTACATAGTCACATGTGTGACCTACATAGTCACACGTGATTAGAAACCTACCCTAGTTTAAGCATACTGCCAGTTGACAGGAGATTCGTTGTATTAATTACAGTTTCTGATTTGTCACATTACATAGCACTGATCAATATGTTGGTTTAGAGATCGTGTTTTTTGTTTTTTGAGTGTGCGTCATGTCACGTGCTGCACCTCTTAGAATTCTATTTTCACCCCATTCTATGTCTAGATGGGGGTTGAAATTCAGGAGGAAAGTTGTAAAAGCTTTAAATTTATCATAGGACTCAGTCCCTCAACAATTGATGAAGTTCGCTCTCTCTCTTCCACGGTACCACCCTCTCATCCACCCTGTCGTCTTATATTTTACTATTTTGCGGCTCGTTCGAGTTTAGCAAATTCCAGAATCCAGCTCCAATTACTACATTGTAACAGTCACAAAGGACCATATAATAACTGCTTTCCGCCGCCCTTTCACGTCTAGTCGAGTCTTTGGGCCCCTCCCTCCGTTCACTGTTCAGGCTCTTCTCGGTGCAGATTTACAGTGAAGGTTTGCAGAGAGAAGCTCTGTTCGGACTCACCCAATCACTGCAGCCTTTCCATTGGTTTTCAATCTTATACAATCCTTTTCCTTCCATCCAGTTGTTGTTGTTGTCCAGTGAACCGCTCCCGTTCAAAACACTACTAACAGTCCACGAATTAAACCGATCCCTAAAAACCAAGGGTCCCCACTGCCCTTCCACTCTGCACCCCTTTCTCCACTTGCCTCTTAGTCCCTTACCCTGCTTTCCTTTACTTCTGCCCCCTCTCCTGCTCCTACTCCTCCCTCTCCCTGCCCCCTTTTCTCTCCCTCCCGCCCATTTTCTGGTGTTTTTCTACCCTGTGACCTAAAATAGCAATGACATGAGGGGAGATTATCTACTACTAGTGCTTATTATTGGGTTCCATGCTACGATCCAAGTTGAATGTAGTGTCTACAACAACTGCAATATCACTGAAATCGGTCCCTTTCTCACGGAGATATGTCCACGTGTCCGGCCTCCAGGATCAGATAAAATTGTTTTTCGATGTCCCAACTCGAATGATACTTTCGCTGCCTACACTAGATACTCACAGGCACTTCGCCAAACCCGGAACATGGTGACAAAACTGTGCCCGAACGATGTAGCACACTACCAAGCTTGTCTTGTGAAATACCTCGACGATTATGACCGATTCAGCTTTTTTAACGGATTCAATATCCGGCTGTTCGATTCCCCGCCGGTGTGCGGTCGTCTGTGCTGGAACAATGAAAGTTACGCCTACCAGTTTACGGATGACCAACACTGCCCAGAGGACGCAACAATTTCAGAAGCCAACTTCACACGGTACGTCCTGCCTCGACCTCCCCACAATTACACCTTTCCTATCCCCTCAAATCTTGTGTGTGACGGGAAGTGTGACTATGTAAATGAGGACTTTCTGAGCATGGTGTGGAGATGCGTGGACGAGATCGATTGCCATGGATTGTCATATGGTATTGTCATACCTGAGTCTGGTATTTTCCCGCTAAACATCGGTTCCGACTTCATGGAAGCAACAAACATGAATTTCGAAAAGTATTGTGAACACTCGCATGAGTATGATGGAGGAGAAAGGAGATTGTATCCACTGAACAACCGTACCCGGTGCTTTTACATGCTTCAATATCAACTATTTGGCAATGAGTTCGATTCAAAGCGTCACTATGACTATCCTTATTGTATCGATGGCCATGATCAGACTAACTGTTCCTACTCCGGGTTTGTAGCGGGACAATGCAAGGTCGATGGATTCCTCACCACCGTTTCAACACATATTCTATGCGGGAGAGATATGCCGATCCTGTGCGATGACAAACTAGATGGTGAATGTTTTACATCGGATCGTCATTGTCGCGTTCACAAACACCGACTTTGTGATGGTCACAGTGACTGTAACTCAGGTGCGGATGAGAAACTTGGTGCCTGTTATAGCAGGCTCACCAAGAGAAAGTGTGAACGAAGGATGACTCAGGTAACATCTCTACTACCCATTCCCTACAACTGGGTCCAAGATGGGATTGTTGATTGTGTAGGAGGAGAGGACGAGGACTTTACCAGCTGGGATAGGTGTGGAACAGGATCTACAAACAGAGTTCGTAGAGGGAGGAAATGTAGGGACGTCTTTGTTTGTCGACCAGGGGAGGTATTGAAATACCTAGAGCTGGAAGATATTTGTGCAACTGCAGCAACGTGTGGAGGAAAAGCCTGTGAGAACTCAAACCCAGTCGTCCCTTGGACAACTTTATCCGAGACTGTTGTGGGCAACAGAAGGATAATACGGAGCGGATGGTGCCAACGGGGATTGGAATCCCTAACTCGAGCAATAGGTGACACATGCACTGGAAATGATTTCACGAATCCATTTCAAGAATTTTTCGGGAAAACCTTGACGACTCAACTGATTCTTTCGAGTGTCATACACGATTGCCGCTACTTCTACGGCAAACAGTACGTCTATCGAACTTGCAGTGACCAGTGTCCAAACGAAAATTGTCCCTTGTCGAAACCAATCATTCACTCTTCTTGTGGAAACATAAAGAATCTTCGGTATTCCATTGCACAAGTTGGCGTCACTGTTGTAGAAAAAGACAGGTACGGTTATCATAATGACTTCTTTGCCTGCAACACCAGTCTCTGCATACCGTTTTCTAAGGTTTGTGACTTAGTGGACGACTGCGGGGATGGGTCCGACGAAGGGAATTGTGAAAATAGCGTAAAATGTGGGGAAAGCAACAGATATATTGCGATAAGTCAAATGTGCGATGTCACAATTGACTGCCCTGATTTTTCGGACGAATGCAACAACGACTGCCATCGGAAGTTTATTGAAAATGTCGCTACTCTAGCTTGTGCGTCGCTAATGGGTATAGTCGGGACTGTATTGAGTGGAACGCAGGTTTTTAAAAGCATTTTCATGGACGAGCCTTCAAAGAAGGATAGCCAGCTCATTAATAAAGTGTTTTCCACCCTCATCGCTCTTGGTGACCTCCTCACATCAACCTACCTACTGATTCTGGTCGCATTTCACTGGGCTAATCGGAATAGTTTCTGTGAGAAGCAGCTAGCTTGGGTTAGCAGCTGGACTTGTAGGATCCTGGGAATACTGAGCACAACCGGCACCACCATCACCTCTCTCTCCATGGCTGTAGTCAGTCTATTCAAGCTCCAGGGAGTAAGACGTGGCATACGATTCCGGAGATCCAAGGATATTAGCCCGGAATTCAAGAAGAAAGTCTTCCTAATGGTTGCAGCTATCAAATTTATGGCAGTTGGTTTTGCTGTCACCCCGATCATTCCAGATTTTGAGGATGGTTTTGTAAACGGGCTTATCTACGAGGATGCTGCCCAGCTATTCCTGGGAGTGATGACAAAAGAGAAACTCCTGTCGATTATCCAGGGATACCATGGCACCAGGATGATCACCAGATCCGAGAGTAGACTCTCATGGGCGAGGATCAGAAGTGTTGTGAGCAGCATGTTTACTGTGGACAACGGAGGGGTACAGCACAGGAAGTTATCCTTCTATGGAAATGACCCAATCTGTCTCTTCAAGTTCTTTGTCCTTCCAGATGATCCCCAACTAGTATTTGTATGGTCATACATTTCCCTGCAGTTCCTGTGCTTTCTAGCCGTGGCCGTCTGTCACACTGTCATTGGGGTGTTGGTCACCCGGAATAATAAAGTGGAGGGTAGCCATCTTGCCTCAAAGCTTAACGGGAAAATAATGTTGATCTGTCTAACGGATTTCTGCTGCTGGATGCCCTTCCTGATTTGTTGTGCCCTCCACACGGCCGAGGTGGTGGATATGTCGCCATGGTACCAGGTTTCACTCATCATACTGTCAATAAACTCTGTGATCAATCCACTGCTTTACAACAGTGAACTTCTCCAGACGGCACTTACCTTTTGTAAAAGAATGCTTCAGAAAGCTATTGAACACGACCTAGAAACACCTGCTAGTAATCCTGAAGAAGACCAAGAAACACCTGCTAGTACTCCTGAAGAAGACCAAGAAACACCAGCTAGTAATCCTGAAGAAGACCAAGAAAGACCTGCTAGTACTCCTGAACAAGACCAAGAAAGACCTGCTAGTACCCCTGAAGAAGACCAAGAAAGACCTGCTAGTACTCCTGAAGAAGACCAAGAAAGAACTGCTAGTACTCCTGAAGAAGACCAAGAAAGACCTGCTAGTACTCCTGAACAAGACCAAGAAAGACCTGCTAGTACCCCTGAAGAAGACCAAAGAAAGACCTGCTAGACTCCTGAAGAAGACCAAGAAAGAAATGCTAGTACTCTGAAGAAGACCAAGAAACACCTGCTAGTATCCTGAAGAAGACTAGAAAGACCTTTAGACTCCTGAAAGAAGACCAAGAAATACCTGCTAGTACTCCTGAAGAATACCAAGAAACACCAGCTAGTACCCCTGAAGAAGACCAAGAAAGACCTGCTAGTACTCCTGAAGAAGACCTAGAAAGACCTGCTAGTACTCCTGAAGAAGACCTTGGATCCATCGCATCCTATTCTCGCTCCGCGAATAATAGGATCCCGGCCCGTTGAGAGCAAGAACTCACGTGCGCGCGATATAAAGCACGTTTTCAGCAGACCTTTTTAGCTGACCTAGCACTACTCGAAGGTCAATTATGGCCTCATTTCGCATCGTGATGAATCGGCGGGGTATTTTCCCATATCACAAGGCCAATGACGATTCACCCAGTACCCGCAGATTGTCCAGGACCGAGTAGGAGCTTGCAGCCAGGTCTTTATAGAATGCTCATGTTTAGCGTCAATTTGACCCACTATTCCTCAAATGCTGATACGCGGGTATTTTCCGTAAAACTAGAGACAATTACCTGCCAGGAGCAACAAACGAGATGCAAATCGGTTCAGTAGTTCCTTGCAGCCAGGTCTTGAAAAAGTTGCTCTAAAATCAATAACGGGCCGGAGGCCTAGATGTGAGATCGATCTCGGTCGCTGCGCGACCTCGATCTCACTCAGGCATCAATGTGGCCAAAAGAAGACCTAGAAACACCTGCTAGTACTCCTGAAGAATACCAAGAAACACCTGCTAGTACCCCTGAAGAAGACCAAGAAACACCTGCTAGTACTCCTGAAGAAGACCAAGAAACACCTGCTAGTACTCCTGAAGAAGACCAAGAAACACCTGCTAGTACTCCTGAAGAAGACCAATCAACACCATCTACTCTTGAAGAAGACCAATCAACACCATCTACTCCTGAAGAAGACCAATCAACACCATCTACTCTTGACCAAAACGATTCCGAACAAGATCAAACCTAAAGCTAACTGTTTGTTGTGAATTGAAATTTAATCCATGGTACGACGGCACGTCCCAGATATGAGATCGACAGTGTATATAATCAGTTTATGTCAGTAACTCGAAATCGAACTCTTTTTTTCTGGACGAAAACTTGATATCTATATAATTATAATGTCGAAGTGATTCGAGTTTTTTCCCGAAATTAGTGACATTCTAGTTCTAGTTGACTTTTTTTCCATTCGAGTTATCGTCCGTTCGACGTCCGCCTCCGATTCTGCTTTACAATCGGGTGTGTTTCGCTTTTAAGTCCCGACAAACAATTTCAAGTTTGAAGCTGTAGATTATGAAAAATTAAATTTCCGCCCAAAATGGAACGATGAGTTTTAATGATTTGTTTTTACCGAGGCGGTGTTTGTTGAGTAAGGGGGAAGAGTGTGACACTCTTCCCCCTTACTCAACAAGGCGGTCTACAGCAGTGGTTCATGGCCAACTGGCCAGAGTAAAGTAGTGATTTAACATACAGCAGTTCCATGGAATATAGGAGGACTATATAGTATATAGTCGCGTCGGACCTAATGAACCTATTACAAACTTATGTCATGCAAGACCCTTGCTATGCAATGTATAATATATGCCACCACCCGGCTTAGTTTCTGTATACTGCTGTGGGGACAGACGAACATAAATCATGAAAGATGCGGAGTGAATGCTTCGTGAATCAACAAAACAAACTCACAAACAAACCCACAAACAAGCTCACAAACAAGCTCACAAACAAACCCACAAACAAGCTCACAAACAAACTCACAAACAAACCCACAAACAAGTTCACAAACAAACACAAAAAACACCACAACAAACCACAAAAAAACCACAAAAAAAAACAAAACAAACAAACTCACAAACAAACCCACAAACAAGCTCACAAACAAACTCACAAACAAGCTCACAAACAAGTGCACAAACAAGCTCACAAACAAACTCACAAACAAACTCACAAACAAAAGCAAAGCACCATTCTATTACCTGGTATGTCCCCGTGTCTGCTGGTTTAAAGTTGTAAATGGTAAAAGTAATGATATTTCCTACGTTCACAACTGTCCAGTACGAGGGTAGATTTCCCAGCAGCTATATAATGAAGTGCATCAGGGTTTTAGTATTCAATTTCTACAGTGTCGGAATCCCGAGTCGAACAATGATTTAGCATTACTAAAATGCAATTAATCAGAAGCTTTCGGCCGAACTATATGTCAGGCGTCATCAGTTTGTTAGGAGTTGGATACGGAATTCCTAAATAGAACACGGAAAGTAGGGTCGCCATGACAGCGAGTTTACGAACCTTAATCCATCCGATGTCAGACTGGGAGACGCTCACAGAGGAACTGTGTTCAGTTTTCAGTGTCACAGTAACATCCTCCCCTTCAAAACGAGCTACCACTGTCTCTAAGGTGGGCTCCACTCGCAAATATTGGCCTGATATCCCTGTGGGGTCGTAAAACGAAACTTTTATGAGAATGACAGGGATGCGGTATAACAATAGAATTGATCATACTCCAAAATTATCCTGCGACTGCCTGTTCCCTTGAAAACATACTATATTGCTTCATTGTGGATTATTATTGCTGACTTACCATTTATAAAAATGAACGCAAGTGCTATCAGCATTTAGACCACATCATTATATATTTCTCATTAATCTGGGGTATGCTATAACACAGAGTCGGGTTTTAGTTTCAACAATCCCCCACACACACAGAAGGGGAGTTCACCCCTCCACATGCACAGTTCAAGGGGAGTAATTCACACTTCACCTGGCGACCGTTTTGAATGAGAATTGAAATCCTCTCAATGAAAGCTAAACTAGTAGTACATCATGTTGAATACCTCCCCCCCCTCACCTCGGACTAGTATAGCCGCTGTTAAGTAGAACTGTACCATGGACATTGCATGTTAGATGTACAGTGTGATAAATAGAGCTACTTTTCATTACTCAATAGTACATTGAAAACGGTTTAAATTATAAACGACATCTACTATCAATCTGTTTTAACACAAAACCGCAAACTCAATTAACAATTTCTACAAGGATTTGAATAATAACATAAAGCAAGTGAGCTCTGAATAAATATTTTTCAATAATATACACATTTGACTGCCCAGTATATTTAAAACGGGAGCCTAAGAGTTTCTTTAAAACTGCAACCATTTATCAAACTGTCTCTGGTTTTCCCGGTTTTTCTTGGTCTGCCACCACCAGTGGGGAACTAAGTTGTTGTTGGAGTGCCCGCACTGTGGACATGGGGCTGATCTGTGTAGGGTCCCTCTCCTACCCTCCTGAATGGGGAAATATAGTGTGACACGCCATATTTGGGCATATAGCACTGCCCAAATTGGGGCTGGTCTGTTTGTATGTAGGCCCTCTCCTACCTCCTGAATGGGGAAATATAGTGTGACACACCATATTTGGGCATATAGACATCTGCCCAAATATGGGGCTTGATCGTGTAGGGCCCTCTCCTACCCTCCTGAATGGGGAAATATAGTGTGACACGCCATATTTGGGCATATAGACAACTGCCCAAATATGGGGCTGGTCTGTGTAGGGTCCCTCTCCTACCCTCCTGAATGGGGAAATATATGGTGACAACCATATTTGGCAATATAGTCGATGCCCAAATGTGGGGCTGGTCTGTGTAGGGTCCCTCTCCACCCTCCTGAATGGGGAAATATAGTGTGACACCATATTTGGGATATAGACATCTGCCCAAATATGGGCTGATGGTGTAGGGTCTCCTCTCCTATCCTCCTGAATGGGGAATATGTGTGACACACCACATATTTGGGCATATAGACATCTGCCCAAATATGGGGCTGGTCTGTGTAGCTACCCTCCTGATGAGAAGTATACATGAGATTGGACACACACACACACACTGTCTACTGAAACACTGCCTACTGAAACAACCATATTGAATGTACATGAGATTGGATGAAAAAGAGTAAGATACGTAGAGACGGAGAGGTGCGAAGGTGTCAGGAATGTATTTAGTGTGATGGATGAAACTAATGACCTGTCGATTTGTCTGTCAGCAGCTCAGTACGTTTTGTAGGCGAGCAATATCAATATGAAGGAGCTGCAGGGGCACAATTATCCTAAGTGGGACAGATGGATATATCCCTTTTTTGCAAGGACAAGAGACATGAGAGAAAGCCTCCCAAACTGCAGTTCGTACCTGTACTCTGTAGGAGGGGGTGCAGGGTAGGTTTCAAACAGTGTCTCTGGGACATCTGCCGCTGGTAATTTCATTGTCGCCTTGTAAGTACCTGATCCCTGTAAAAGAATAGTTACTTTACAAGTTACAACATGTTGTTACTTTACAAGTTACAACATGTGTAGTTATTTTATTTCACTCGGGCCATTCAGCTTTTCTTGATTTAGTTGTGAAGCATGAAACCAGCTCGGCCTCGGCCTGTACGGAGATCTACACCAAAACACATTTTCAAGTAACAGTCGGACCCCGGTATACCGGTCACCCCGATTTACAGGGCAAAACCAGTTCCCCCGAGCACCCCGGTAAATCGGGATACGACTGTACCTTGTTAGAAAAGCAAGCACCGTGGCCGCTTGATGCGATGACTCTCCGTTTTACACCTCAGCCCTGGTGAGAATCACGCAGCGTAGGCCTCGTAGCCACCGGGTACTTGTACATTCGTTGAACGGGCTTCGGTCGGACATTCACTGAAATTTTGATCTGAATAAACTTTCAATGCCATATTGCCATATTGTAGCACTCGTTTTTCACGGGGGGAAGGGAGGAAGGTTGTAGTTTATGATAGTTTGGTATTTAGTAAGCGACCATGCTTATGGCGATCGTGTTAGATGAAATGCATGATATTTGTCGGTATTCGAGGGGAGAAGATGCTATTTACTTCGTCCCTTTCAACGTAGAGCACTTGTAGACTGGCAGTCTCACTTAGGCTCTCAGTCACGGTTCTATTTTTGCTCTCGAGGTAGTACTCGTATAAACAGACATGGCCCCACCAGCGCACATTGTTTACCTAACGGAATCTGAAGAGGTCAAAGCAGAGCGCGCAGGTTGAGACATGATATCCATGAACAGAAGAAGCAGGGCAATGCCAAGCCAGCATATTAAATATTTAAAGAATGTGTTAGTAAAACATAAGGATTGTTTGACATGATGAGAGCACGTGACCACGTCCCACCATGCAAGAATCACGCATGTGCGCCTCGGAAACATGGACACACACAACTCTATCCAGGAGACGAGTATAAAGGACACACCTCCCCACTCATCCTCACTTCCAGAGTTATCTGATACAAAACTCTCGTTACATTGCAATTCGTACCACTTTTGCTGTACTCGGACACCAATATGGGACTCTTACCCTCAATTAAAATGCTATCTTAAATCTGCTCTCTCAAATACCATCATTCCAGCGACATATGATCTCTCCGCTAACAGTGAGCACTCTCCCCGGCATGGCCTAGTCCAATCATTAGTTTATGCCAGCATTTTTGGCCAATACTAATAGAAAAATCAACAACCCAACAAAAGCAAAACGATACCTTTGTTCCAGACCTCCTCTGTATGGTTTGTAAACTTAAAGTAAGAGTGCGCGCCATGTTTTCTCACAAAAACTTGGTGAAGAACGGGGAGTACCACCAGGACCATTGGTACGGTATAGAAAATTTCCCAATTCCGTCTCATTTATTAGTATGACGTAATATGTAGCATTATTTCAACTTTCACAAAATTGTCTACAGAAAAATCTGTTCATTGTGGATTTGAAATGGAGCTTGCATCCGTTGTCAGCGTCAAAAAATAGCCGGGGGTACAAATTTTGGTGGTCTCTACCTTGTCTGGAACGCTGAGGATATGACAAATATCAAAAACGACAAAAGTGAAAGAAAGAGAAGATGTTACAAGTGGGGTGGGCGCGAACACAACACAACTAGCACCCCAAAAGATAACAAAACTCTCTTTCTCCCATTTTGGTCGTTTTGATTAATTGTCGATATTCTCGCGTGTCCCACAAAAGAGAAAGGTTAGAGAACAAAAATTTGGACCCCGGACTATTTTTGTAACGGTTTGTTGGACTGAACCACCGATGTGCAAAGCATCACATTTCATCCACAAAGTGTGACACAGATTTTTCTGTTGTGTAGGAGCAATTTTCTGAAATTGAAGGTGAAATAACTGAACATATTACGTTATCATAACAATGAAACGAGACAGAATTGGAAATTAGTGAGGGGTTACGGATTACTCGTACCAATGGTCCTGGTGGTATCCCCGTGCATCCACCAAGTTTTGTGAAGAAAACACGGCACGCCACTCTTACTTTAATAGGATAAAGCTTGCGTAATCATTGAAATCTATGTATTATTATGATCAGTTTTTATCTATCTAAATGACTGACCAAGACAGACATAATATGACAAGCGAAGAGCCCTCCAATGTGCAGCACTGCTCTCCCTTCAATTTTCAAGGGAGTTCGTACGGAGGGTTCCAGGCTATGCCGTCTATACCCGGGTGGTATGAGACTTGGTACGCTTCAGCTATTAATGCCCCAACCAAAAAAACACAAGACCAAGGTTCCATACGGTTCGACGTGATTTAAAATGATTGAGAAATGTCTGGGCCCCATCACATTAGATTTATATAGTTATGAAAATAGAGGTAGGTTGGCGGGGAAAAATAGCATTATGAACATAATGCAGTTAATATCTTGCCTTGCTTATTATTGTGTATCTATATATTGGGGCATTGACTATTGGTACGATCATTTCACGCGTTAAAATGTCGTGATAAACTAATGCGGTATTTATTGCGGTGTTAGTTATTTTGCCCATTTAGATTTGCAATCGATCTCTACACTTGTACTATATAAGACTGTCTCTCCGCTACGTCATCTGATCTGATCTGATCTGATCTGATCTGATCTGAATCTGATCTGATCTGATCTGAATCTGAATCTGAATCTGAACTGTATACACTGACTGTAACATGTTACAGTCGGTAAGCGGACTCTAGTGCTAAAATCACGAAAAGCGAACTCGATATTTCGGCCGTAAGGGGCTGAGAGGAAGGGAGAGTGTTGCTGTGTGTACCTCTATATCTAAGTTGCTGATTGTGTTCAGGTAAGGTGTTGTTCAGGGTTTCGTAGTTTGGTTATTGGTAGGGTTCGAGGTAAGGGAGTTTGGTTAGTATTTTTTAAGAGTAGTTAGTGTATGTTGTGAAGGCTCGGTTTTGAGGTTTGATATTTTTTTGAATAGAATGAGCCTCTTTGGGTGTAAATATAGAGTCCGTTAGCACAGAGGTCCACCTACCGTTACAGTTCAGTGCCTGACAAAATCAAACTGTATAATTGTCCATCGTGCTTTGTCAGGCCAAGGCTATGACAGTGATTGCTGGGCGTGCTGACTGAACTTCGGAGCCTCTTATAGTTGTTTTCTAGTGGTCACGTGCCATTAGTTTAGGTTTTCACTCATATAATCAGGATTTCATTACTAAATAGCGGTATACGATATTACGATTCGGTCTACTTTGAAAAAAGGTGTGGATGATGAAAATCCCCTAGTGATGACACATCGTGTTAGCCAGCGCTGTGCGCAGCAGGGTAGGTGGTGGCCCCCGCGCGTCACCAAACTAAAAAGGCCATGGCGCACGGTACAGTTCGGGGAGAGTGGCACGTGGACTATAGTTACCTATGGTTATGTTTTAACCCATTAGTAGGAGCGCTTAGAGGAGAGGACTAGAAGGAACATTCGAAATTACAGAAATAGTTGCAGGGAAGGGGGAAAAGGGAGGGGAGGGATGTGAGCGCCCTAACATAAGCAAAACCCACTATTACCCAAGCGAAGGGGAGTTCTACCAAACCCAACCCCACGCTCCCAAGGAACCCCCAAGGGGCGCACCCCCCCGCACCCCTTCACCCCAACGCCCCGCCCATCCACCACACCACATGCCCACCCCCCCACCCCCAACCCCCCACATCCCCCACCCCCCCTCACCACCCATACACCTCTTTCCTGTCCCAAACCAACCTTAACTCCCGCACCATTCCAACTTCCCACCCTTACATACTAAACTCCAACCCAACCTTCACCACACACCCCCCACCACCCCCTCCTCCACCTCCCACTCCCAATCGATCCGTAACCCACCACACCCACCCCCACGATCTCCCCCCACTAACCTCTCAACAAGGGCCCTACCCCTCACCGTACCTTCCTACCCCCTCACACCCTCACCCCCACCTCCCCTGACACACAGAGAATATTTAAGACGCAGAACGGCCCAGCCTCACGGGGACAAAACGAAGGGCCGCACGCGACCAAAACAATACCCCCCCCGCCTCTCTGAACAGCTTCCCAGCCCACCAACTCCACAAGCAACCTCGCCAATGGTAGACATCATAAAACGAGACAGAAGCAAATAAACAACCTACCTACTACGCCAGGCAAACAAGACCAACAACCCCGCCCTACTTCCAGCGCTATAAGACCCCACCCCTCCCATCCCCACACCTCCCCCTCCAACGTGACCCGAAATGGCGGCCGAATACCACACGAACATGTACCCAATCTAACGCGGGAAAACCCGGCGCCTACCCCCCAGACACCACCCCTAACCCGGCAACACAGGGTAGGCGCCGGCCACGCCCACACCATTCCAGAACCGCCTACACAGCAAACACTGACTACCCGCCTCCCAAACCGCGCACACCCCCAGCAAGGACACGGTACCTGCACATTGTCGCACCCAAACGCGTAAACAAACGCCCATAACTCAAAAGATGGAAAACCCGACAATTCCCACGCCCCCCCCAACCACGTCGGAAAGACAAACGAAGCTTAACGGTCCAACACAACCGATAAACCCAAGGACCTCAATCACGAAAAGATTAGGAAGGAACTGCAGGCGCCCCCGAAAGGAAAAACGTAGAGTGAGGGGCGCCCCTCGGCGCCCAGACCACTCATAACCCTAGACAACGCACAAACCATAACCCTTAACCACCATGCCACAAAAGCACGATGAGGCAACGAAATTACGGAGATAGCAACCACGGGCAAGGACAGCATCTACAAGGAAGGAGACCGCTCAAAGCAGAAACCAGGAAAGGATACGAGTAAAGGAAAGACACACTCCCGACCGGGCAAGGAAAAAAACGGAAGGAGCGAGGCAGGAAGGAAAAAGGACGAAGGGAACGAAAGGAGAAGCCCCCCTCCCCTATACCCCCCCCCCGATCCCCCCCCCCAGGGAGAACCAAAAAGCAGACGAGAAAATAGGAGAGGGGGCTGAGAGGGGACTGAAAAGGCGAGAACCCGGAGGGAGGGCTGATGGTGCCTTAAATAAGAAAACCAGCATTAAACAAGGAAAATCTATTTTTAGAGACTTTACCGTGTTTGCTGAATTCTCAATTCACTGCACTTATCAATGTATTGTCGAGGCACACCAAGAGAAAGGCACCAAACGCGCCCTGGAGAATGAGAAGTAGAGGGAGGCACAGGCGGAACGGGAAAGGGCAGCGCGTGAAAGCGAAGAGAGAGGCGAAGACAGAGGAGAGAGCTACCCGGAGGAAGGGAACAGGAGCCGGGAGAGGCCATCAGAGAAAGAGGACTATAAAGAGAAAGATGGAAAGAGATATAAAATGAAAAAAAAGGGTTAAAACAAAGAGTTTAGAAAACAACAGTTCCAGTATCTATTCCGCACAAACGATGTGGATTCCTCCAACGATGTGGATTCCTCCAACGATGTGGATTCCTCCAACGATGTGGATTCCTCCAACAGTACTGAATCCTCTAGTATATTGACGAAGGAGGCGATGACGAAAACGAAGAGAACAGAGGGCGCACGAAAAAAATAGTGGGGGACAACCCGGGAAACACGGATGTGAAGAGAACCCCAGGACCGACTCGTCCCTGAAGCATCAGAGACGGTCCAACAACCAACTCACCGCCCCGGGCACTTCCCACTGAACCCCCCGTCGCGACGCAACTCCTCACAACCGACGGCGGCCAACAAGAAAGGGACGGAATCAAAAAAAAAAGAAAGACGGGGGACAACCGAGGCCAGGAATGAACGGACCAAGACAAAGGAACAAAAGCAAGACAACATACGGCGACAACAGTGACAACCCCCAGGCATAACCCAGACTAATAGCCGACCCACGCCACACCACCACAAGCAATCGCAGACACCGACCCGCCTCTCTCCCGACGTTACCTAAACCTGTAACAGCCGAAACCCACCTACCTTCCCATAGGTCGCTGCCAAACCCCATACACCATCCACACATCACCCACAAAGGAAAAGCCTCACCACCCCCAACATCCCCACGAGCACAGACCCCCCAAGACCACTCCCCGTACACCCACCGCACCCCACCTAAGCACCATCACAGCACCCTGGATAGCGCGAAACAAAGGAAAAAGCCACCCTAATAAGAAGACGAACTGCGGGCGAGCCAGCACCAACCAAGAACAACCAACAGCCGGAAACACAGCACCCCACGCAATCCCACCCACATGTCCAGACCAAGACAAAGGAAACGAACGAACACCCAGGCACAACAAACCAACCCAGACGGCACCTCCATCACCCTCACAGGAGAAAGCGAGCGGAAAACTGCCGCAAAGGGGTAACAGCGAAGCCGACGCAGCAAAAACTCGACCCCACAAACAGAAAAAGCCCTCACCCCCAGCCCAACCTTACCCAAGAAGCGACGCAGGAGCTGGGACCATAGATCTTCCAACCTCAGGCACCAAAAGCCAGGCCGGCACTCAAACCACCTCATCAGCGAGACAGGGGTACACACCCGCTCGCAGCAACTCTACCATCGCATGGGACAGGAAATTCCCAAAAAGGCGAGAGGACCCGCCCCGGACTAGAGAACAAACCAGGAAGTAAATGGACAAAAGATAGAAGAACCTTAAGAGGACGAACGGGGGACCACATCAGCAAGAGGCGGGGGGAAAGGGGGGGGGAACCGGAAAGCCCCAAAAAAACAAAAGCAACGAAAACCCACACTCACAAAAACCAAAAGGCGGCTCCACCAAACACCAAGGGCACGCAACGAACCCTCCACTTGACCGCAGAAGGTGAGGACCAGCCCAGTAGCCAGAGGGCCACAGCACCGCGGTAGGACTCCGCCACATCACAAAGGGCTCCCGGGACGACAAGAAGGGTAAGGAAAAAAGCCAAACAAAAAACGCCCGAAGTCAATAAGACCCGGGACCCTTCTACAGTACCTACAAGCCCGGACCCCACACCTCAGCCAGACACAAAAATACATCACGCGGAACAGGCAACGAACCAGATCTCAAGGCCACCCACTTCACCCGCCACTCCGCAACCCCCGATCCCAGCGAGAATACGAACCCACAGAAGAAAAAGGTGGAGAGAAAATAACCAATAGGAAGAAAAAAGGGACGAAAGACAACCAGCCAGCTCACACCCTCTCCAATTACAACCCAACCCCCCTTCAAGGAGATAAATGGGAGGAGAAAAAAAAGGAAGGGGAAAAAACAAGGGAATAAAAACAGGGGGATTAACAGACTAAGAAACACCGAAGTTGTGGACAAGATTCTGCATGTCAGACATGACATAGACCTAGGTGGTTCCAGTTGAGAGAATGATGCTGTTGATGAAAGCGCCATATATTCTGCATAGCAACTAAAACTCGCTAACACATACTGAGCTTTACAAATCTAAAGCAAAAAAAGAAGGAGAAAAAGCAAGAGAAAAGCAGAAGGAAAATAGGAGGGGGGAAGGGGTGGGAGGAGCGCACATTGTGACCCCCAAAAGAATGCTTTTGCACATGAATTTTATGCCACTCGACTATGAGTTGTTTGGCTATGAACCCATTAATGTTTGAGTGTTTTCACTCCTTCCTTACCGAAAGTCCAGGAGGAGTTTGTTTGGTTAAACTTTAGGTTTTTATTTTAAACATATGGGGACTTAGGCAGTGCCCAGTCGCCCAGTGGGGCAGTTAATTGTGATTGGGTATTTATGCTTTTTTTACAATTACAAAAAACATAGTTCCCTCCGGTGAATGGTTAAAGGCCTTGCAAAAAAAGGCATAGGGGTTTAGAAAGAAGAAAGAAATTGAAACGGAGTAGTAACTAGTTAAAACTGCAACTGAACTCTCTCTAACACACCCAATACCAGCAGGACCGCCCAAAGAGACAGTAGAGAAGAGAGACAGAGAGAAAAGAGGACGACGAAAGGAGACAAGAAGAGACCGACCAAGAGACAGAGGCAGAGCAAGAGAGAAGCCCAGAGAAGCGAGAGAGAAGAGATAGAAGTAGAACGGAGACATGGAGTAGAGAGAGCAGATGAGAGAGGATAAGGATTATATCTATCAGTAGAACTTAGAGGTAAGTATAGCGAGATAGGATATAACGTTCTCTATAATTATATTATCCATCTATACTCTCTATCTCTCTCTCTCCTCTCTCTCTTTCTTCTCTCGCTCTCTTTATCTCTCTCATATCTATCTCTCTCTCTCTCTCTCTCTCTCTCTCTCTCTCTCTCTCTCTCTCTCTCTCTCTCTCTCTCTCTCTCTCTCTCTTTCTTTATGTCACACTCTCAAGCACCGATATCAAGATAACAGTTACGAACTCCCGGACCCACACATTCTTTGTCTCATATAAGACCCTCCTCTTCGGCCCGGTGCGGCTACGTGAGGCGGCGTAGCGGCCTCGCGTAGCGAGGAGGGTCTCACCCCAAATGGTCTACTTGAATTTGAAACGCGCCGCACACAGCAAATGCTAACGCGCACCAACTCTTCTCTCTCTATAGGGTAAGCTGGGGCGAAATGGCCCACGGGGTAATGTGGCCCATGTATGGGGCAAAGTGGCCCTAGTAATAACATGTGGTCACGTGACTTTTTCTCCAGCGGAGACCTGCTCGTTCTGTTCCGAATTTTCGCTTTAAAACTGCTGTCATTTCTGTTTGGGTTAAAAGTAGGTCGGAACGATGCCGTGGTGCTGATCTCCTATTACGAATGGCGTTCAGCGACGGTCCATTTTTGGTACAGATTTCTCTGAAGCATAGCTCCAGCGCCACCCCAAGCAGGCAACCGTATTGGTTAGATATGCACCGTCTTTGCGAAACTCTCGAAAGAGCCTCTACCAATCATAGCTTGGCGGTCTAGGTAGCATTGCGCTAGTCCAGGCCCGAACCTGTGACCTAGCGCGTGGAAGGCGAGTGCACTGGCCACTACACCACCCTGCCACCAATTTGGCCGATTTTAATTTTTAATTTGGCCGATTTTAATTTTGCAAAAACTGCCAGTTAGGCTTTATATGAGGCATAAACTCTTGCCAGTGGCGCGTTATTTCAGATACCTTTCTCCCAGCGCGCCGCTGGGAGAAGGTAGCTGTAGTTTATCCGCCACTGGCGGATAAACTGGTTTAAATCACGACGACGATCCCGAGGCGTAGCCGAGGGAGAGGCGGAGGGGTTTAAACCTATAACGCGTCTGTGGCAAGAGTTTATGGGTTATATACCCTGCTTTAGTTGTTTGTTACAAGTATTACACACTAACAAGAGAGAGAACACTAATCAAAACACACAAAGAGAACTGAGAAACAGTCAAAAACATCTCTCAATTGAGTGTACATTGTTTGGTAACAGTTACTAAGGAGAGAGAGAAAGAAATAACGAGATATGGGGCATGCCAGACATAACACAGAGGAATTGAGATAGTGAAACAAAAGGGAAGATAAAGAGAGAGTAATTGACGGAATGTGTTGTTTCTTTCTCTCCAATTTAGTGTGTAACTCTTCCAAACAGTGTTCCCTCTGTATTTCAGTAAGAACTGATCATTTACACACACTTTGAATGTAACATAGGAGTTAAAAATAAATAACCTGCCAGTGGGAAATAATCTGCCGCTGGACTGGCTGGTTATCGAGAGCGCGCTAGTGGGACTTCTCGCCACTGGCGCATTATTTAAGTTAGCAGGGTATATAATTCTCTAAAACGTGGTATAAAAATTTTGAAGAAATTGGCAATTTTTTTTGTCGTAATTGTCAATTTTGTGAAATCGGGGCCAATATGACCCACTCTCCGGGGCAAAGTGGTCCGGTCTGGGGCAAAGTGGCCCACCTCTAGGACCAATGAAATGGCGCCTGCAATACCACGTGACATTGGAATGGGCCACTTTGCCCCTAATTTGATCGTTTCGTCTAACAACACCAGGCCCGTGATAAAATCGAGCAATGCTATTGGCTAGGGCCATGGCCACTTTGCCCCGGTGCAAATTTTCCAAAAAAAAGCCTTACCAAATTATTTGAATTGATTAATTAACCCATTAAATAAAACTTGTAGATTTTAAAATTTAGCTCGGCTGAAAGGAAAAGGTTTCATTGGATAGCCTATATATTTTTTTCTTCCTGCTGTATAAATTGCGTATTTTAGAACCTAAAACGTTAAAAGTGGGCCACTTTGATCCCAGCTTACCCTAGTCTGAACGCGTCTCTCGCTTTTCCCACGGACCGTGGGAAAGTCGCGCGAGCTCTTTATTACAAGAACGAATGATTTTGAAGAGTTCAAACTGTGTTTAACGCGCCTCGTTTCATCTTTGCGTGTGATAAAGCAGGGTTTGGGGTATGACTGTACATCGAGGTTGCGTGATGTACAGTCAGTGTATGACAACACATTCTTTATCTCTCTCACTCTCACTAATCTCTCACTCTCTTTACCTATCTCAGGCGTTATCTTATCTTATACTGATATCCCTGCCTGCTACCTTATCATGAATTCGTTCTATTGTTACACCTTAAAGTGTCTCTCACTCTTGTTTTAAAAATTTTACAAGGCAATTTTAGTATGCCTATTTCGTCAACAATAATGTCCCAGATTCTTACACTTTTAGACCTCGCAGGCTCGGTCAAAAAGTAAAACTACATCACTCGCTGTCTGGCGCCGCGACCCATCTGAGCGCACTGAGATTTGAGAATCAAATGGGGTATGGCGCCGCCATACAGATCACTCGCAGGCTCGTGAGGTAGTTAGACTTAGTGGCACTCGCAGGCTCGTACACTAAAGTACAAGAATCTGCCTCGACCTGTGGTCTCGGATCATTATTGTTGCACTTATAACACTCGACCTTCGGTCTCGTGTTATAAGTTTTCAGGTACAACTTATAGGCATAATAAAATCCTACAATCTCACGCACGATTTTGACGGTCGCGTTCGATGACAAAATTTTAACACGCCGTCAAAATCGTGCGCGAGATTGTTTCTTTTAGAATGGGGGAGAGAAATTTTAACGGCCGCTGGTGTGTGCGGGATTAAAATCAAAATTTTAATTTTAATTTTAACTTTGGTGTGTGGTGACCCTTAGCTGTTATAGCAGCAAGCGGGACAAATAAATAAAACCAAGCTAAATTGTCTGCCACATTGGCATGCAGTACCAAATCCTTGTGTTTTAGTAGCACTAAACGCTTAGTGCTACTAAAACACAAGGATTTGGTCTGCACTGTTTGATTGATATACAAATGATCGGACGGACATGTCTATCTCGCCTTCACATTAACTGATTAGATGGTTATGAAAATAACGGTTGGCGGGGAAACATCGAATTATGTAACATAATTATGTTCTAACCCTCCTTTACATTTGTGTGGAGTGCACGGTAAGTGGGTCGAGCAAGGCAAATATAATACAGGTATTCTTGGTTGAAACTTGCCAAGTTAGACTGTTATTCGCGCGCCCCGCGGGCGAATAACAGTCAAGCTCATTTAAATAAATCTCACCTTTACACGAGTCTTCAACAGCGTGCTTGCAGTTATTATAGGTGGACAAGTTGTCAAAAGTCTGCTTGAGAGACTTGAAGTCGCTCCCCTTAGCAGTGTTTTTGATCCGGTTGTTGAGGTGCTCACACAACCTAAGGGGATGGTTTTACGGGATAGATAATGCAAGCTAGAGCCAAGTTTACTGTGAGGTCAGAATTTAGACAACAAAACCAGCACAACTTACCAGTCCAGTCCTACACGGTGACCTGGGCCATTTTTGAAGGAAACAGTGTTGTTCCACTTCAGAACGTGTCCAGTGAAGGCTGACATGGCCCGCCGTTGGTCAACAAGAACCTCCATAAACAACTTCACGTAACTGAAATGAACTTTCATTAGTATCCCAATTTGGGGGATATTCATCTATTCAGTAATTTGTTGTTTTGTTCAAACCCATTTTGGGCACGAAAAGGGGTCTAGCTAGGCAAATAGTTTGAGGTTCTGGCGGTTTAATAAATGCAACTTACTTCCTAGAATTCCTGTTGTAGACGAAGGGCAGGAAGACCTTTAGAGCCGAGTGTTCCCTGTTAGCATCCCCATGCGACACTGGAGAAAAAGACCGTTATTGAAAAGTTCTTCGTAGAGAGAGTGAGAGAGAGAGAGAGAGAGAGAGAGAGAGAGAGCGAGAGAGAGAGAGAGAGAGAAAGAGAATGAGAGAGAGAGAGAGAGAGAGAGAGAGAGAGAGAGAGAGAGAGAGAGAGAGAGAGAGAGAGAGAGAGAGAGAGAGAGAGGCATAGAAATATAGGGTTCAGCAAGGCAAGATTAAGTAATGACCCTGCTAAGCAAGGCAAGTTTATGAGTTAAGCCGAAGAGATCTTGATAAGAAGAAGTGCAGGTATATGTTACTTACCAGCATCTACATATACCATGTACAGACCGATAAGGGAAACCAGCCCTCGTACATAGTTGAACTGGTTGTCGGGGGAGGTTCCAGGTAAGTCTTTCCCTTGGTAACGAAGTTACCCCTCCCTTGCCGGCGCGGCGTGCGAAGCACGCCAAACGAAGGCCGCGAAGCGGCCTGAGTAGGGGTAACAAACCCGCTTTGATTCACTTCAAAAATTAATAGCTCCTCAACCACTCAATGAAAATGCACCAAATTTTGGTATTCCCCACCAAATTGTCTGAAAATTATAATTCTGTACTCATATTTAAAAAATTATCCCCGGAACCTTGGTTTTGAAATCAGTTTTAGGTGTTAATGATGAAAAAAATTTTTGAAAAAGTAGGTCAGGTATGCTTAACATCATATCAAAGATCGTGGCAAAGTTTGAAGTTTCTATCTTGAAAGGTCTGGCCATCAAAATTAAAAAGGTCTTGAAGTTGAACCATTTGTACAAAACATGTTGTAACTCAGCTTCTACTTTGCCAAATTAAACCTGGTTTGAAACACTGAACTGCTAATCTATCCCTCCGAATACGGACGAAGTTTGAAACCGCCAGCTCTATTGGCCGCTCTGCAATACTTGTTTGTGTCAAAGAAATCAGGAAAGTAACGAGATTTGGTCTCGGTGTGGCCCTGTGCGCGGCTCAAACCCCTTAGCTAGAACTATGTAGTGTAGACTACAACTTTTCAGTGCTCAGTATAACGTTTTGGGCGCGCTATAAAAATAGGGCAAGCCCTTCTGATACCTCTAAACAGAGTGTGAGGTGTCTTCGATACCAAGTCTTTCCCATGATGCGAGCTAGCGTGCCGTACCAAGGCACGATTGAGTCTGAAAGTCTGGCCACACTCCTGGCACTCAAAGTAATCCGTGGACGGTGCGGGTAAGGTCAATATTCCGACCATTTTCGTCACTATATCCTTGGAATTGAATTGAAATGACATCATAAACAAATTAAACAGCATCTTCATCACCAAATCACGAAGGGGGGGGGGTCTAGCTAGGCAACAAACTCCATAACTAAGAAATTGAAAGATCTAAAATATTACCTCAACTCCTGGAAAGACATAGACAGTTGCTCAACATGTATAACATCCAATTACATGCCCTCCGATGTCCAGACTTCCAAGAATAGGGCAACTATTATAGCAGTCTGAAAATGAAAAAAGTTTATTAACTTTCCTTGACAAAACAAGTACAGTAAAAACAGGAAGAGATCAATTTATTTGTAATTTGTTCTGTTCAAAAGGGGGTCTAGCTAGGCAACAATTTCCAACATTTTTCATTCTCGATTGTTACCTTGAAGTACATGATGGCCATATCTTCGCACTTTTCAAAGTTTTCTGTGACTTTGGTGTTTATAACCACCTTTCTGTTCATCTGGACGCATAGACCATTAAAGGTCGCCTTGTCCATTGTGGCATTCCCGCCTCGGTAGTCCTCAAGGCAACGCTGGGTAGGGTAGGGGTTGTAGTTGTTTTGTTCAAACGCGAATGGAAGTCTAGCTTGGCAAGGTTGTACTAAATGTCAAAATTCAATATTCAATTAAGAACTGTATAATGTGTTTATAATATCAGTTTTGTACGAATAGTAGAGGAAAAACTGCCCAAAAATAAGCCAAAAAGGCAACTAATTGTTATAAAAGCGAAAACCACTCTACCCGACTAATTTTGATACGCTGAATCCAATGAGCAACTTACGCAAGCGCTCAGAGGTGGAGAAAGTGCCCTAATTGGCCATAATTGGGTACCTGTATTTTCAGCCTGAGGCCAAAACCATAAGTACCCTTAAAATAGGAGTAAAGACAAATCTGAGGGCACTAAAGTGATCAGCGTCCTCGCATTAGTGGGGGTAGGTGCCGGAATTAAGTCTCTATCTCATCTGGTTAATTGAATAATTGGATAATTAGATATGCGCATAACCGTATTTTGGCTATATGGCTATAGCCACTTAGGAATGGTTTAGAGACGTTTCATTGGTGCCATTTTGTAGGCAATGGCCAAGTTATGGGGGGTCGACGTCGGACTTCTAAGCTCTATCTTCAATCGTTTAGCCGTTATTTGGCTTTAAAGGTACTCAAAATGAGCGAAAAACGGTAAAAAGCCCGATTACACTAATGCGAGGACGCTGATCACTTTAGTGCCCTCAGATTTGTCTTTACTCCTATTTTAAGGGTACTTATGGTTTTGGCCTCAGGCTGAAAATACAGGTACCCAATTATGGCCAATTAGGGCACTTTCTCCACCTCTGAGCGCTTGCGTAAGTTGCTCATTGGATTCAGCGTATCAAAATTAGTCGGGTTGAGTGGTTTTCGCTTTTATAACAATTAGTTGCCTAAATTTTTCAGTTTTTCCTCTACTAGAATGGATAGGGACTTACAGTTAGCAGCATGAACCTAGCATGACGTGTTCCGTAAGTGGTTTGAAGTTTAGGCTCTCCCTTCTCTTCCAACATCCTAACTCCTTGACCGAGTTAATCCTTGAAACAGTGAGCTGGTCACCACCCAACAAATCTTCATCAAACTGAATTAAATTAATATTAGCTGTGTAGGGCGCAGGGAACCATGGTTTGAGAGAGACTGAGAGAGAGAGAGAGAGAGAGAGAGAGAGAGAGAGAGAGAGAGAGAGAGAGAGAGAGAGAGAGAGAGAGAGAGAGAGATTGGAATTCTTGGAAATAGCAAACAACAAAACGTGATAAGGGGATAATTAGTGAGAGAAAGAGGGAGAGTGAGTGTAAAATGGCAGACTGTGTGTGGTGTTATAGTAGGGGAGACTTGGCCATAACGGTATACCATCCTTTTTCCCCATATATCTCCATTTCTACTGGCTCTTCCCCCTTCATTTTTATTTGGTTGCATTTTTCATTGTTAGATTTATCATTTCCCTGAAATATATCTTCCTACGTACACCCAAAGATGAGCAACGGTACTATCCCATTTGGTATAAAATTTATGCAGTGGCTAAAAATTTTGGCGAAACGGGACATACCTTTTTGGGTCAAACGGGATATCCCATTTAACCGAAGTTGCGTGTCCCATTTTGCCAAAACCACTTTAGTTTGGGAAGAACTTTAATTATATGCCAAGCACGGGGTTATTAATTGGAAGTAAGTATAAAAATATTGTTTAAACATTAATTATTTGTGTTATGCACAAATGACGTTTTGTTTCCCGGCCGAAAATGGATGTATTATTGATGTCTATGATTCAAAACTTGGTTTTTTGATGAATTTTGTGCTATCAAACATTTTTCGGCTGATGCAATGTAACTTGCTATGGTTTCCTAGGTGGTTGCTATGGTAACAAAACGATCCCAAGCAGTTGCTATGGTAATCAATATAGATACTTAGATCTTAGGTCAAACGGGATAGCAAACTTTGGTAAAATGGGATATCCCATTTTAGCAAATTTGGCCCAAATTTGGTGAAATGGGATATCCCATTTTGGACAAGGTGTAAATGTCCCATATAACCCAAACTGATCAACTTAACTATATCAACTATTTAACAAACACTGTAATTTGAGAAAGGTTAAAAATATTTAAGGGTGCAAGAAAATTATACTGGCTAATATTTCCGCCCAAAAACTGGTAAAAATCTACCAAGAGAGCTGTGTAATCGAGCTTAACACAAGATCAAATTTTCGACTTAGATAATTCTGTGGGAAACCACTTACATACGACACCATCTAATTGTCAGAAAATGATAATAATCAATGGAAAATTATCCTTGAACAAAGAGGATCGTATTGTAGTGTTCATTTTGTGTCTGAACCTTATTATCTTACGTACAGCCCAAGATCCCATTTGGGCACACGTCCCATATTGGCCAAGTCTCCCCTACCTTGTCAGTCACATTCTGTGTGTTTGGGTGTAAAAACACTACGAGAACACTTTTCTTAGTTATATCCCTCTGCCTCCATATCTGCACGCTCCCGCGGAAGCACAGTGCATATTTCACAGTGCAAATGGTCGCGCACAACGGGAGTGATATGTGCACTCGCGGTATATATAATACTAGCGCACCCATTGGGTGCGCCTCAAGTAAGGGTGGCTCATTTCGCCACTTTCAACGTCAATAACACGGTTGCCATGGCAACTGAATTGGTAACTATGGTGACTGGCATGTTAAAAGTCATTCGAAAATATAAATTAACTTCCACTGGAAGTTCCAAAAGTGTGAGCAACAGCTTTACAGCTTTGGGCCTATAAAGTGTTTTATGAAGGAGCAATGTCGCTTAGATACCGCCTAACGAACGACCATCACGCGACATCTCCAAATTATAATAGAGATTGTATAGTTCCTATTTAGTGTATTTTAGATATTAAACATTAATTAATGTGACCTTATATATTTTTAGCAGCCTGATGATGTCGATGTTCGACGAAACCGTCGTGTGATTTATTTCCTGCAATAAATTCATTGTCTCAGTTGTCCATAAACTACTATCAACTACTGAAGATGAGACTAATATCAAGCGTGGCAACACATGAACTTCATAACGTCATCAGTTTGTTAGGAGTTGGATACGAAAGTCCTAACTAAAACACGGAAAGTAGGGTCGCCATGACAGCGAGTTTAACGAACCTTAATCCATCCGATGTCAGACTGGGAGACGCTTACAGAGGAACTGTGTTCAGTTTTCAGTGTCACAGTAACATCCTCTCCTTCAAAACGAGCTACCACTGTCTCTAAGGTGGGCTCAACCCGCAAATATTGGCCTGATATCCCTGTGAAAAGGGGTCGTATTCACACTTCACCTGGCGACCGTTTTGAATGAGAATTGAAATCCTCTCAATGAAAGCTAAACTAGTAGTACATCATGTTGAATACCTCCCCCCCCCTCACCTCGGACTAACTTATAGCCGCTGTTAAGTAGAACTGTATCATGGACATTGCATGTTAGATGTACAGTGTGATAAATAGAGCTACTTTTCATTACTAAATAGTACATTGAAAACGGTTTAAATTATAAACGGCATCTACTATAGATCTGATCTAACACAAAACCGCAAACTCAATCAACAATTTCTACAAGGATTTGAATAATAACATAAAGCAAGTGAGCTCTGAATAAATATTTTTCAAATAAATTTATACCAAAAAAATTGACTGAATTCAACCCTTTTCAGCAACACCGCTATACGTTTCAACTGTGTGATGTTCAACTACCAAGAGACCAATGTGTATTGTGACGACAAGTGGAGAACATGGGTCAACTGTACATCCGACCACACTGATGAAACAAATCTGTACTGTGCAGTGGGGCGCTACAAAACATCAATAGACGAGACATTGGAATGTGATCTGGAGAGGTGTGTGTGACGACGGTGAAGATAGGACTGTCTTATCATAGATGATGTTACTACTAACTATTACCGGTACATCAACCTACATCAATGACAAAGTAGAGGAGGACTACACCATGTACCGGTGCCCCTGGGGGTAGAACTCATCTTCTTTACCATCCAATCAACAAGTTCTGTGATGGTTATGTAGATTGCCCAGTGGTGGAGAGACGGTTATCCTAGTGAGGAGGAGAGCGCGGGTAGTTCCAGCTCGAAGGCTGGATGGGTATCTATCGGAGAACACCATGTATTTGCAGCCCCCTGTCTGCCTGGCGTCATGGCAAGTTCAACATGCACTGTGATAGAAGTTGAACTGGGGTACGGTATAACCAAGTACCTTCACTACGATCATGCCTCTTTTGACTGCGCTAACACGGGAGGGGAGGTTTATGTGCTTGCAGTGACAGCTGATCTCTGCGACACACTGGACTACTCTGAAGATCTGGACGTTACCACTGAGGGTCTGAGTGGATACACCACCGTGTACTCTCTCTTCAATAATCTGTCTGATGTTGGCTCCTTGCTTTACAATGGAAGTGCAACCGACACGATATTCACTTGCTCCAACGACATCATGATCGCTTCAAGCAAGGTCTGTGACTACATTAATGACTGTGGTGATGACTCGGATGAGAAGAACTGTCTGAATCGTTTCACCTGTGGGACGGATAACACAACTATTAAGAAGACTCAGGTGTGCGACACAGTGTTTGACTGTACTGATAAGAGCGACGAGTGTGATGAAGGATGCAAGGACAGCACTGTCGTCTGGCGGATGATAACGACCCCTTTTTATAGGGGCATCGCAATCACTTTTGGCCTCTTCTCTCTCGTCGTCAACTTAGTATCCCTGGTAATGTTTTTCAAGATGCTATTGACGACAAAGGACATTTCATTTAGCCTGCTAACAAACGACATCCTTGTGGCACTGATCGCTCTGGGAGACTTCTCTGTAGGGATATATATGGTACTGGTCTTCTCTTACGACCAGTATTATGGGGAGGAGTATTGCAAGGAAAGGCTGAAATGGCTCTCTAGTACCCCCTGCGGGTTTATTGGTGTAGTTAGCACATTTGGAAACCAGCTATCTCTCCTCTCTATGACATTGTTATCAGTCTTCAGGCTCATCTCTATCAAGACAATGTTAATATTCTCCTCCCTCAGTAAGAAGATACCTTGCCTTACAACTTGTGTAAGCTGGATCTGTTTCCTGAAAGATGAACGCAATGAGCCTCCTCCAATTATCCCATGTCATCTCGCCACTATTGTAATAATACAGGTACTAACATCAACAAACATCATCAGGTTTTGCACGACCTCTTGAAAAACATGAATCGTCTGGCGAACACGATAGGGCCCATTAAATTCTATAGCCCAACTGACTATACAATTTCTTTTTAAAACAACAAAGGGGTGTGTTATATCCCACATTATTTCATTACTTCATCTTGGATAGCTTTCCGGGATTCTAGATTGTTTACACCTACGCTGGATGGATATCGAGAGACGTTATGACTCCTGACGTAAAGCAACATTCCTATTACACCTACGTCAGATAACAACCAATTGTTATGTCTACCGAGAAGAATCGATGCAATACTTAAAGGAGGATACGAAGCGGAGAGGACTCACTGATACTCACTGAGACTCACTTGGACCACCAGACTCTTCACCCGACTCACACCATAGTACGGAAGGACCCGAGAACGATCCCATTGATATCTGACCCATCACCCCCTTGAATCGGAGGATACCCATCAGATCACTGATTGCAAGTTAACATTGCCTTGCAATATATACTGTAGTTCTCAAGTGTTATACAAAACAGTAAACCTATTCACCCACACATTATCATACAAGACCACCTTAACATGATCATAGCAACAGACTTTGCTACCTGGATCCCCTTTATCACTCTGTCGTTCCTGCATTACAACGGTATTTGGGATGGTAATAATCTCTATGAGTTCTGCTCCATCCTCCTGATCACAATCAATAGCGTCCTCAACCCCATCATTTACAACGGGGATGCCGTTATTAGGGTGCTTCTCAGGTGGAACAGAAGGATCGCCAGCTCACTAGGAATCATCCATGTCACACAGACTGCCAGCATAGAACTACAGGGCATGAAGGGTCGTCGTGAAAGCAGGAAAATTGATGAAAAATCCAGTCAGTAGAATCAAAAAGTGAAACGTGGGTTCGGTAACCTGTTTAGTATGAGTAACATTCATCCTTCTTGTGTTCGAAACAAAAACATGTGATAAAAGGAGCACGTGTGCGGGTGTACTATAGTATTGTGTTAGTTAAAAACTGATTTATGATGTTTTTGCTCCCTGATGAGATAGACTTGAAGAACTCGACATAATATATCGAACCTCAATCTCATCAGTGGTGTAAAGTAAGGACGTTCGATACGGGTGTGTTTGGAAAGGGACGTTCTTGGGGTGGTTTCGTGACACGTATGGGGCGTACCCGTCAGCTGGAGCGTAAAGGCGAAAGTAAACACGTTGTCTTTTATCTTGTGAATGTAAAAGTAACGGTAAAGGATTGTTACAGTTCAGTTGACTAAGAGAACACACGCTTTGAAAGTTGCTTCGCTCCGACAAAAAAGCTCACTCTCAAAACATCAATCAATCTTCTCCTCAGATCTCAGAAAACGCGCGACGTGTCACCAAAGCGACACACACCGCGCGCGAAGATGCTGTGCTTTAATAGAACTCAGCGTCAAAACAAGCACCTTCGCGATAGGACACAGACACAAACCACCATTCTCACACACACGCACACACAAACACACAGGGCTGGCCCAGTTCTGCACCATTCATCAAGGACAAAAGCGCCGTTGCCACCGACTCCTTTGAGCCGGTGACACGGTGTCCTCGACAGAATAGCCCAGAACTGTACCATGAGCACGGGACGATGAAAATAAACGAATATCGAGAAAGAGTACACGTGACTTACAAGATACACTCTACAAGGAGTTACGTTAACGGTAAAAATAATTCATTAAAAATACTGTGTAGAATAATAAAATCGGACCATAGCATACCCGGGTAATAATTAAGATCATTAAAAGCTTCACATTTTGTGAATACAAACATGTTCATGGTCAGTAATACCACTGTATAAAATATTACAATTTGTTTCTTTTTCTGTTTTCTCTTTCTCAGAGAAATTCTCGCTTTAAACAATGATTTCACGATGAGGTAAGGAAGAAAGGTCTCTGAAGTTCCAATTAAAGGGGGCATTGCTGTTCACGTTGCACCATGTGGCCGATACCGTCCACCCCAGGAACACGATGTCAAAGGATGGCGCACAGGTTGATGGAAAATTGATGATGAGATTGATCGGACACCGGTTGTTTCACTCTTTCTCAAGCGAGTTTCTCAGGGGGTAATCAAACTTCAGCAACAGCCGGTTCCTGACAAAACCATTGATCTCAAACCAATAGATCACGGCTTCTCTTCACCTCCTTATCATGTCTCAAGGAAGCAAAATACGCATGTTCACACTTCACATGAACTGTTCACCGGTATCGCAGATGGTAGCTGCCATGTATCGTTAGGTAGCACATTTACCTTGTCATCAGGTTTCAGTTTGTTTCTGGATCATCAAAACATATCAACAGATAGAGGTCAGTTGTATGGTTGCTGTTGTCGAGAACTCTCAACTTGGTTGGGGTTATAAAAATAAATCCAAAAGGATTTAAACGGGTTGTCGAGTACACTCACTTAGTTGTAAAATAAAATCGAAATCCAAGAGGATTTGATGGGTTGTCGAGTACACTCAACTTGGTGGGGTTATAAAAATAAATCCAAAGATTTAACGGGTTGTCGAGTACACTCAACTTAATTGTTAAAATAATCGAAATCCAAGAGGATTTGATGGGTTGTCGAGTACACTCAACTGGTTGGGTTATAAAAATAAATCCAAAAGGATTTTAACGGGTTGTCGAGTACACTCAACTTAATTGTTAAAATAAAATCGAAATCCAAGAGGATTTGATGGGTTGTCGAGTACACTCAACTTGGTTGGGTTATAAAAAATAAACCAAAAGGATTTTAACGGTTGTCGAGTACACTCAACTATTAGTGTAAACACTGTTTAAATGTAGAGGGAGATCAGAAGATCTTACTTCCGGAACAGATGAGCCTCAATGTGGAGTCGAAGATGTTCAGGCCTAGCAGCAGTCAGTGTTGGGGAGTGGCGAAATCTCGTGCACTGAGTAGGAACACACTCATATCGACCACATGACAACTAACCCCCGAATCGGTCAGGTTTTTGAACTGAGCTCGAAGCCTGATTCTCCGGTCATTTCCTCCTGTAACTGGCGGAGAGGTTTGGTCTGGAGAAGGTGTTTCCGCTGTATCATGGTCATCTTCGGGTTGCTCTGGTGTTGGCACGATTTCAACTGAAGTTTCGTTACAATCGGGTGATCTGCATTTGCATCTGAACTAGAACTGGCATCATTGGTGGGTTTGATTCGGTTTTCTTCAGTTTCTCCGAATTTTTACACTCTACCGTTTTGCCGTTGCGTGCAAATAACTTCAACTTTCCCACACCAATACCGTTCTCCTACTCTCATTCACCTGTAGAGGTAAGGGCTGATCACTTCGCTCACCGAGAGGGTCCCTCGAACCTAGGTCCAACATTTAATGAACGCGGCACGGGATTTTCACACAGAACTGATCTCCAATGCAAGCTCCGGGTCATTTAGTCCTTGTTGAATTGCTTTGGCCGCTATTAGGTCTTCATATCCACGTTCTGCCTGATTTTGTAACTCAAGTTACAGATTTCTCGGTAGCGGTTGGTAGACGGACGCTGGAATGCCCATCTGTGGAGTCTTATCATTTTTCCATGGGTCGGCGAAGATGTAACGCATCAGGCATGTTTGGTTCTGTGCCAAATACAATCCTGTGTGCCGTGAAGCCTGTTCTTCTGGATCTGGTGTTGTTTAGCTTGAAACAACTTGGTCAGATGCAAGTCCCAATCTTTAGGGTTGGATTCAAACAGGGTTGCTCTGAGGATCGATCAATTTTTGTTGCTATTTTCAGCACGTCCAGTACTGCGGGCTGAATAAGCTTGGCCGTGTTGAACTTTCACGTTTAGCTTTTCGAAGAAATCCTTGAATTCTTTGCCGTTGAATTTTTGATGTTGATCACCGATTATTTCTCTCGGCCAACCAAATTTCCAGATCCAATGAGCGAGAATTTTCTCACGGCTCTCAACGGATGTTTGGGTCTTCGTAGGCACTGCAACTAGAAAGTTTGAATAAACGTCTGTAATTGTTAGACGTTCTTGTTGCCTCTTATCGTCGATCCACGGGCTTCTGGAACGATATGATCGATTACAATAACGGCTTTGAACTCGTGACACACAAATGTGGCCATCTCGGCTTGGAAGGTCTGTTGACGCTGTTTGTTGAGGCACCTTTACACACTGACCGATGTATAGTCCGACTGTTTGGGCTGGGGCCGGCCAGTAAAAGTTTCTTCGTAGGTGATCAACTGTTGCACTGACTCCGGCTGACCTGTGTGGAAGTCATGAGCCTGTCTGATAGCTCTTCTCGCCTTCATAGGTACCACGATCAGCCAGTTGGAATCATTTGTCTTTATATCGAGCCATTTTCTTTGCAAAACACCATCCTCTAACCGGAGCAGCTGGTATTGTTTCCACAAAGACTCTAGATCAGGTGGCCCTGTGGCTTGTACCACTTGTCTATTCCCGTCACTCACCCATTTTCTCACTAATTTTAGAATGTCATCTTGCTCCTGGGCAGTTCCCTCATTCAGCCCATGTCCTTTCCTGCTACGGGGATATCTACCCCGTTTTGCTGGATCGATGCGCATAAGCAATGAATCTCCTGCTCATATGACCATCTTCTTCTGCTTCGTTATCTTCATTCATGACTTTTATTGGATGGGTGGTTATCCTCTTCACAGCTCACCCGATTGTCGAGTATCTGCACAGGCCTAGAGTTTCTTCCGAGCCAATAACTCCATGTTTCGTGTGGCTGTTTTCATCTGATTGGGTGGGTGACTCGTCTCCGTTACTGAAGTTATTTATACTCCGGACGTACGATGCTTCCGGAAACTGAGTGCTCTGCACGATAAAGACTTCGCGCTCGCTTGCACTTGCTAACTCGTGTTGTCGACAGAGATATGTCTTCATGAATCTTCAGTAGACGTGTACGTTCCTGTATCCATGTCGCTGCTAAAACGATCTTCATGGTTGGACTCTGTGTCTGCTTCGGACTCGTGTGGAGTTGTGACGATCCTCAGTATCTTTCGGACGACATTTTGTTGTATCTCTTCGTTGTTTCTATCGCATAGAGTAACAACCTTGACAACTTTAGTCAAATCTTCATGAGTTTGAGTGTTCGTTTGTGTTTCGGCTTCGGTCTTGGTTGGCGGAAGCTGAACCCTACAACCAGTCACATATCTTGTTTTCCGGCCACTTAAATGTCGGAGTTTAATTGAACTCGGCTAACTTCATAACTTTCTGGTTACCGCGTTGTCTGGCTTCGTGAACAGGGTACCTTCGCTTCGGCTTTTACCAAGGATAAACAGTTGTTATGACGACAACTGTTTCACGTTATAAAGATATATGGTCCATGCTGGATTGCTGCGAACAGAGCCTCGAACTCCAGCTTCGTCTGTCCCCTGCTCTCTTGTACTCGGGGAGAGCTCGGCTGTAGTAAGCGACATCCTTCGTTTCCTCTACCTTCAGGTGTATCCAATCTGGGATAGGGAGGCGCCTAAACCTTCTCACTGGCATCTAGTGTGACCTCGTAGGAGCTGTAAGGATCTTCTGGATTTGGTATTGCAAGCTGTGTACTTTCCGCGACGAGTTGCTTCAGCTTCGCATAAGCTTCACTACATTCCTTTGTCCATTTGAATTTCTGCTCCTTTCTCCGCGTATGGAAGCGAATATGGCTTACTGATGGAACTGTATCCTGGAATCCATTTCCTAACGTAGTTTAATGCACCATCGCTGCATCACTTCTTTCTTGAGTCAGGTTCGCGGAGTGCTAGGAGGTCGGCTACACGGTCTTCAGTGATACTTATACCGCCACCACTGACACGAACTCCAACAAAATCAACTGCATCTCTCATCAGTGACTTTTGTCCGGTGAAATTTTGAGGTTCGCACGTAACATCTAGAGTAGCCGTTCCAATCGATCCAGATGTTGGTCAACTGTGACCGAAGACAGGAGGAGGTCGTCCACAAATTGGACAACCTGTTCAATCGGGAGGGATCCGCAGACGATTCATCATATCACGAAGGACGGTCCGGATGATCGATGTCCCATCACTGTCTTCGAGAAGCGTACTGCGTATGGTGTTCTTATACAGGAAGGCAGTGATCTGTTTCGAGGATTCATCATAGGGAAGCTGCCAGTATCCTCGGGTGAGGTCAAAAGAAAGAAATATCTTGTCCTGGCCGATTTTATCCAAGACATGATCCAAATGAGCCAATGGGAAGTTTGCTGGCATACACATCTTGTTAACGTTTTCCTAGGTCGCACCAAGCCTGTAACGCTGATGCTGCCTTTAGGTGTTTTCTTTCGTACCAGGAATGTTGGTGAGTTCCAATCTGACCGTTGCGGAAGGATCTCCACCACATTCGTTTTCACCATCTCATCGATGTTTCTTGCATCTCCCCCTCAAGCTTGTAGTGGGCAAGGGAATGGAGGGGTCCACTGAGGTGTAGCCCCTTCCTTCAACTTGATCGTAGCTTTGTACATTTGCAGGAACCGAGATCGTACTCATCGTATGCAAAACAGTTCCCTGTGTTCCAATGATGTCTTTAGGATCTGTGAGCTGTTTTTCGTGAGGTTCCTGGATGCAGTTTTTACTTTTAGACGCTCGAATATTCTTCCTTGTCACTTTCTCGACTTTCCGGTTCCTAGACTCACGGAGAAATTGGATTCGGTCTTCCCATTCCACTCTAGAATAAGGGTCGTACTCTGGCATGGGCGGATTTAGCGGCTTTATCACCCCTTTGGAGGTTATCGGCTCCTCGCTAAGTTCAAAACTCTCATGGGAATGTCTCCTTCCATAGCTCGGCAATTTGCGTCACCAGATGAGTAGGCCATTATTTTTCCGTGACCATCAGTTGAGACAAGACCGATCGTATCACTAGACAATCTTCCTTCAGGATCCTACGACATACCCCATAGTATGAGGTGGTATTGTGGTGAGTTTCTCCCCACCTCTATCTGGAGAATCTTCTTGGTGCTTCTGGTCTTGGCAGGAAGGTACTGTTCACCATTTGGGACTCTTAGTTCAGCGTTCGTAAGTCCAAGGCGGCTCCTGTACTACGACAGAATGGGTCACCTAATAGAATATCTGTATCCATTCCTTCGCACACCACGAAGTTGACCAGATTAACTGGTGGCTCCTCCGACTATCATACACAAGGAGATGGCGCCTCTGCAAGGTATCCGATTTCCGCTGAAATCTCTCAACTTTCTTGTTGTCTCACGGATCTCAGACACTAGCCCGTACTTACATACAGTTGTCAGTCAATAAGGTTACTTGGCTTCTGTATCGATGAACATGCGCACCGGGTGTTTAGTTTGATCCTCACACCTGCGGGGCCATGGAGAGTCCGTTTACAATAATTTCTTGAGATTTCCGTATTTCTTCCCAGAGAGGGCTTTCACTTTCCGCTGCCTTGCTCCTCTTGTTCTCTTTTTCTTCCGTTTGGTCTTGGGTTCAGGGATAACATCGTCCTCATTGTTGCCCTCGACCTCAACCACTGCTGAACTATCGACTATTTCATTTTTCTCATCGCTCACGTCAGTGTGGGATTGATTCTTCTCCTGCTTTCGGATGACCACTTTTTTCCGTTTTTTGTTCTTGGGGAAGACTTAGGAGTGGATTACGAGTCCTTTGAGTCCACATCAGATGCTGTGGAAAGACCTTTTATCATTCTCATTCGGGTGCTACTTCGGTACCCGCTACAGCTTGTGTACTGTTTAAAGATGTTGCTGTATCTCCTTCTTCCTCTCTATAAACACCTTGTCTGATCGTGGTGAATCCCAGACGCATTTTACCGGCACAGATTCGGGTGTGGTCACCCTGTTTTCCTCGATTTCCTTCTTCTGTGCCGGGGTCACTGTCCGCTCAATTAATTGGCGCGGCGGAGTTCTGGTGGTGTGTCCGCGTTGTTGAAAATCTCCGACCGCTCTCTCGTTTAACTGCCATCCTCGGTTCTGGCAATTTCTGCTGAGGTGCCATTCTGATGACAAACATAGCATAGACCGTTGGCTCGATCATGTTCTCTCGTTCCAGGCACTGACGATGTGGCTTGTCTTCTGTTACCAGTTGTGAATGTCTGGGGTCGGAAAGTTCATGGTCTGCTGATTCTGCATCGGGTTAACATCGGTTTGGATAGTGCTCGCTAGCACGGGACAGTTCTGGCTTCATGTAGGGTCTTGACCACATATTTGGCAAGTTATCTTGAAACCACAGTTGCTTCCGTTGTTCGTCTTCTTACAGAATTGCACGATTCCAACTCTTCTCTGGTAAGGGCTGGTTTTGGCTCATTCGTCCGTCACTCGAATTGCATAAACAGTGGCTCCAATCCCACCGCCTCTCTTGAAGATTTTGTTCTGCGTCCGCTGCTCTCTCAGCTTCTGCAACCAAGTTTCAAAAGCGACGTCCTGTTTCTTCCAGTCACAGACATCCTTAGCAACATCACGGTCATGAAGACCTCTTTAGAGCGTCTCTTGTTTGCGTTCACACGATCACGGACTCACCTGGGAACGCAAGCTCTGGCTGCCCGATGGATTTCTCTCTGCAAAGTCAGATACCGACTCGTGTCATCCTGTTTAAGTCCTTCATTTCTAAAACGATTTGTCTCAGCAATGGCAGCGCTCATTCGGATAGCATCACGGTATGAATTGTAGCAACTTGTGTGATTGGCCATTTCTTCTTGGCTGAACTTCAGACGGCGTATCCGATCATAGGTGGCATCGCACTTTAAGCAGTTAAGTAGGATTCCACGCACATCCTGAGGTTCTCGTCGTCCATTGACAGATAATCTTCAAATCTCTTCAGTACGATTTCAGACTATTCCCTTCCTTGAACTTTGGTGGTTTTATATTCCGGGGGAGGGGTTCTGTATCTGTTTTGGTCACTGGAGTGGTTGAACGTTCCGTTGATCTGCACTGGTCGACTTGCTGGAACTACCACGGGTTTTCTGGGCACGTTGGGTTGTTAGATGACGTGCTTCGGCAACTCAGAGCTCTTGATCGGTCCAAAGTTCGTGACATTCTTTTCCTCCGGTATCCTGGGCTTATCTTCAGGGATTCGGAAACTTGCTCTCGTGTGGGAAACTTGACACGATTGTGACGCAAATGCATGTCGCGAGGTCATTGGTTTCCGTTCTGGCTCAACT
>CM035359.1:3641959-3724431 GCA_020137815.1 Hormiphora californensis
AGGGGATGGGAGGCAAAGAAACACACACTATTTACAAGATTTACAAGATTTACAAGATTTACAAGATTTACAAGATTTACAAGATTTACAAGATTTACAAGATTTACAAGATTTACAAGATTTACAAGATTTACAAATTAGTTTCGGTAACTATAACAGTGCTGCTTGCAGTGAAAATACTGTAACGCAGAATACAGTAATCTGCGCGGAATTTGCGTAACGCGCGAGTGCTTTTGTCAACAATCTGTTAAAAGTACTTTGTGGTCAGCACGTACTACCGCGCCGATTGGACGCGGTTGCGCGTCTTCATACAGTGTCTCCGTTTTCCATTACAGTATTCTCACTACAAGCGACCGTGTAAGTTTCCGGGCGGGGGATTAAGATGATATAAGTGATATATTTACACGCTGGATTGTTTAGAAGCTGGATGTATTGTTACCTGGTCCCATTGAGAGTGCAGTTAAGGGCCTCATATTCAGTGGTACAAAGTTCTGACGTGGTGACTGTAGTGGAGCTGCAAATTAGATCAGAGAAACAGTAGTTTTTAGGGGCAATTTTGCATTTGCGGGCATCGCACTATAGACGCAGTACCCACGTACTATAGACGCATTATAAACGCATTATAAACGCATTATAGACGCATTATAGACACACGCAATATAGACGCAATTTCGTAAGCAGCACTATAGACGCAATGTAGACGCATTATAACAGCAACATAAACGCATTTTTATAGACGCGACGCAGTATAGCCGCATTATAGGCGCACTACCCACCCCAAATTCACCTTATAGACGCACTATAGACGCATTATAGACTGACTATAGCAGCACCATAAACGCTACATAGACCCATATAGACGCATGATAGAAGCATTATAAACGCAAATCGCTTTTTATAGACGCCGCGTCTATAAAAAACGTGCTTTTTTTAAGAAGCACTATAGACGTACTCAGACGCACGCTGCGATATTTGAGGCGCAGTTGGGCGAACTATAAACGCATCTTTGTCGCATATAAAAGGAAGCAGTATAGACGCATTATAGACGCATTATAGCCGCATGTGAGCGAAATCGATAAAGACGCAATATAGACGCAAAATAAGAAGGAGATCAGGGAGAGAGAGAGAGAGAGAGAGAGAGAGAGGGAGGGAGGGAGGGAGGGAGGGAGGGAGGGAGGGAGGGAGGGAGGGAGGGAGGGAGGGAGAGGGAAGGAGAGGGAAAGAGGGAGAGAGGGAGAGAGGGAGGGATACAGAACCAGATCAGATAGAGACAGATGGAGAGAGGGAGGGAGGGAGGGAGGGAGAGGGAAGGAGAGGCCGGAAAGAGGGAGAGAGGGAGGGATACAGAGATGCAGATGCACAAAGATCTGAGACAGACGGAGAGATTAAGATGGAGATCAGAGATTAAGATGGAGAGAGATTAAGATGGAGAGAGAGGGAGATAGTCCGTCCATCTCTGTCTTTTTCTGTCTCACTCCGTCCCTATCTCACTCTCTCTCCATCTTACTCTCTATCTCCATCTTAAACTCTGTCCGTCTGTCTCAGGTCTTTAAGTTTATCCATCTGTCTCTGTCCCTGTATCCCTCCCTCCCCCTTTCCATCTCCTTCGCTCTCCTCCCTCGCTCTCCCTCTCCTTCTTATTTTGCGTCTATATTACGTCTTTATCGATTTCGCACACATGCGGCTATACTGCGTCTATAATGCGTCTATACTGCTTCCTTTTATATGCAACAAAGATGCGTTTATAAAACGCCCAACTGCGCCTCAAATATCGCATTGTAGCCTGGAGTACGTCTATAGTGCTTCTTAAAAAAGCACGTTTTTTATAGACGCGGCGTCTATAAAAAGTGATTTGCGTCTAGAATGCTTCTATCATGCGTCTATATGGGTCTATGTAGCGTTTATGGTGCTGCTATAGTCAGTCTATAATGCGTCTATAGTGCGTCTATAAGGTGATTTTGGGGTGGGTAGTGCGCCTATAATGCGGCTATACTGCGTCGCGTCTATAAAAATGCGTTTATATTGCTGTTATAATGCGTCTATATTGCGTCTATAGTGCTGCTTACGAAATTGCGTCTATATTGCGTGTGTCTATAATGCGTCTATAATGCGTTTATAATGCGTTTATAATGCGTCTATAGTACGTGGGTACTGCGTCTAAAGTGCGATGCCCGCAAATGCAAAATTGCCGTTTTTAGGTGGAATCCATTTCGTTAACTTGTTGCTGGAAGGGAGAATTATTGTTATTATTAGGTGGGATCCATTTCGTTAACTTGTTGCTGGAAGGGAGAATTATCGTTATTATTAGGTGGGATCCATTTCGTTAACTTGTTGCTGGAAGGGAGAATTATTGTTATTATTAGGTGGGATCCATTTCGTTAACTTGTTGCTGGAAGGGAGAATTATTGTTATTGTTATAGGTGGGATCCATTTCGTTAACTTGTTGCTGGAAGGGAGAATTATCGTTATTAGTATGTGGGATCCATTTCGTTAACTTGTTGCTGGAAGGGAGAATTATTGTTATTGTTAGGTGGGATCCATTTCGTTAACTTGTTGCTGGAAGGGAGAATTATTGTTATTGTTAGGTGGGATCCATTTCGTTAACTTGTTGCTGGAAGGGAGAATTATTGTTATTATTAGGTGGGATCCATTTCGTTAACTTGTTGCTGGAAGGGAGAATTATTGTTATTATTAGGTGGGATCCATTTCGTTAACTTGTTGCTGGAAGGGAGAATTATTGTTATTAGTATGTGGGATCCATTTCGTTAACTTGTTGCTGGAAGGGAGAATTATCGTTATTATTAGGTGGGATCCATTTCGTTAACTTGTTGCTGGAAGGGAGAATTATCGTTATTATTAGGTGGGATCCATTTCGTTAACTTGTTGCTGGAAGGGAGAATTATCGTTATTATTAGGTGGGATCCATTTCGTTAACTTGTTGCTGGAAGGGAGAATTATTGTTATTATTAGGTGGGATCCATTTCGTTAACTTGTTGCTGGAAGGGAGAATTATTGTTATTGTTAGGTGGGATCCATTTCGTTAACTTGTTGCTGGAAGGGAGAATTATCGTTATTAGTATGTGGGATCCATTTCGTTAACTTGTTGCTGGAAGGGAGAATTATTGTTATTGTTAGGTGGGATCCATTTCGTTAACTTGTTGCTGGAAGGGAGAATTATTGTTATTGTTAGGTGGGATCCATTTCGTTAACTTGTTGCTGGAAGGGAGAATTATTGTTATTATTAGGTGGGATCCATTTCGTTAACTTGTTGCTGGAAGGGAGAATTATTGTTATTATTAGGTGGGATCCATTTCGTTAACTTGTTGCTGGAAGGGAGAATTATCGTTATTATTAGGTGGGATCCATTTCGTTAACTTGTTGCTGGAAGGGAGAATTATTGTTATTATTAGGTGGGATCCATTTCGTTAACTTGTTGCTGGAAGGGAGAATTATCGTTATTATTAGGTGGGATCCATTTCGTTGTTGGGAGAATTGTTATAATGATGACTGACCACGTTCTTTCTAAGATTAGTTACTAAATCAATGTGAGGAATAGACCCTGTAAATCACCTGCTGGAAGAGGACGTTTCGACACATTGTACATCATTGTCCGTGGATGATGTGCAGTTGTACTCATCCTCATAGTTGTAGACAGAGAACGTCACATCATTGTAAGTTATTGTGGTAGTGGTGGGACAGTTAGCCTCGTCATTGCACTGTTTCGACTTGGAGATGACCGTCTTGGTGGTGTCCTGGCAGGTGAACGTCTCTCCACTACTCACAGTACTGTCACTGTCACAGTCATCCTCATCAGAACAATCCGCACAGAAACACTGAAATAAGAAGATAGATAGGGGGATTCTATACTCTACCCCCCCCCCCCTCAAAAAGATAGTGAGCCTCAAACAATTCACCTAACCTGAGTTTCTCCTTTACGCTATTTAACCCCTTGAGAGAGCTGATATTTATGGGTGATTGTATACTAACAAGATCATCGCAGTAATTGTCGGACCATACTGCTACAATGTTGCCATGCTTATCCTCACACACCTTGGACCCCAGTACCAGCCTCGATTTTTCCTAAAAAATATTGGGACATGGTTAACCACCGTTCTTTGTATAAAGATATTGGGATATATGGTAACCTCTAGTTGTTGTTATGGAATGTATCAATTACCTCGGTCACGGTCACGAAGGAGCACCCGCAAGTTTGGTAGTGTTTGGGGTCATAAGAGCAAACAAGGTTGAACAGGCAGAGACCGCCACTCCGTGCCGACACTTGGTATGCCTCCGGAGTCAGGGGACATTGATAGACCCCGTCCTGGTATGAGAACTGGGCACATGTTGTGTTGTCCGAGAGGGTCTCCATAGTGTTGAGTGTTGTTAGCGAACTGACAAACTCTGAAACAAGGGTGTTGAGTGTTGTTAGCGAACTGACAAACTCTGAAACAAGGGTGTTGAGTGTTGTTAGCGAACTGAAAAACTCTGAAACAAGGGTGTTGAGTGTTGTTAGCGAACTGACAAACTCTGAAACAAGGGTGTTGAGTGTTGTTAGCGAACTGACAAACTCTGAAACAAGGGTGTTGAGTGTTGTTAGCGAACTGACAAACTCTGAAACAATTTCATAATTTGTTGGTACCTTTCATTACCCATCTATCACTACACTATTCCACTGATTAATGAAGTGGTTCAACATGTTACAATTAATCTTACTTTCGGAAGGGACCTGTTCAATGGAAACCTCAACATCATGAACAAAGGGATCTTGACCCAGTAGAGTGATAGTGGCAGTACAAGTAAGGTTAGCAGTGGCAACTTCCCCATCCGTGATGTCTGTTTGCCACGTTCCCAGGAGATAGGACGAGTTACTTCCAACTGAAATCAGACTCAATGAAGATTTAGAAAGATGTATTTCTTGCATGTTCCAACTGAAAACAGACTCAATGAAGATTTAGAAAGATGTATTTCTTGCATATTACCTATGTCAGAGCATGAGGGTATTGAACAGAACTCGAACTCTTCATCAGGGTTGGTAGAGTAGCACCATGCTCTAGTCTTATTGAGCTCCGACCCATTAACATTTCTACAGTAGTTGTGCTGCAGAGTGGGGTACAATGCGAGGGTTGCGGTATCTAGGATATCAGACCAGTCTCTACACTCCCATCCAGACTCCGTGACAGCGTAACTTCCAATGTATGTTGCATAAGAATCCTCCTCGTCCCCGCACACTGTTTGAACGAAGTGTTCTTTAGTAAGAGAGTAATCTTGAAATATAGTATAGTGGTCCTAGGTAAAGTTACAGATTGCTTACGATAGGTAAAGTCGTTGCAGACTTCTGTGAGATTACACTTTTCATAGGATGACGTGTTGGTAATATCTGTGTAACAGATTGGGTCTAGGTTTATCCAACTATCCCCAGGCTCCACAACTCTCCGACAATAACTCTCGCACTGGGTCCCGTCTTCGCTTTTGTTGATATTTCCACGATAAAAGTTCGCAGCATAGTATCGACAGTTTTCTAGGGATTAGGAAAAGGTGTCTTGACTCAAATACTTTACATTAGCACTTTGCTATTTTCACTGGGCTCTTACCGGCAATATCGAGGTTACAGGATGGGAGATCACAATACCCCCATCTTACAGCTTTGTCTTCGGAGTAACACCACGCTATGGAGCTTCCACTTGGGTCCCTACAGTAGTTTGAGTCCAAGCCCTCATTCGGGTAGCTAGAATGGTAGAAATGTTGAAATGGAGGAGTTTGATTGATCACTGAATTACAACAATATAATGCAACTGTTTGATTGATCACTAAGGGGGGGATGGACGAATAAGCTTACTTCTCTGGGGTATAGTCATGCTCTTGAGGTGATTGGGAGGACCATGGCTGGCAAGCGATCCCCGAAACAGTGTGGTTCTTGTAACCCCGATAAGAGGTCTGAGACCCACTCCAACATGCTGAACAAGTTAGGTTAATTGAACAATGGTTAATTAACTAAACAAGTTGTTTAATTGATCAAACAAGTTAGGTTAATTAATCAAGTTAGGTTAATTAATCAAGCTAGGTTAATTGATCAAACAAGTTAGGTTAATTGATCGAACAAGTTAGGTTAATGACAGCTCAACGATCTCGTTTCATACGAGCGATCTTGGGATTTCCCAGCGAACATGGTATATCCAGCGACTAAACCGAAACGAATCATAATATGTAACCACAGTTCACATTTAATCTCTATTATTTGCCTCCACCCGCCCCTCCACCCACCCCACCCCCACCCCACCCACCTCCCCCGCCTCACTCGTCCCAAAGTAGAGGACTTTCTGAAACAGGTTACTATAGAGACAATCCTTGTGTTCTAATTCGCTAAGTCGCTTATCGCGTGTAAGTGTGTAACAACTCACAAATGTGATACATACTGAGGCCATCAAGATGCAGAGAGAGCACTAACTCTCAAAAAATAAAGTAAGGTCGATTCTGAGAAATAAATAGAAAAGAATATCCCTGCCTTGCGACTTTCGTCCCGCCACGTAAATTACAATGTAGACCTACCAGATGCCAGACCAATTCAAGATAATAGAGAAAGCCCAAAAACCTAATTATATGGCATATAATATATGCGAGTGTGACATTCTAAAAACTGAGGGAATGAGACTTATACCTAAGTGGCAAAACCTCGTACAATAATCTGGTAAAGCGATAACAAACCACACCACGGTACCTATCAAGCTAATCGAGATCGACAGCCCATATAAACAATAAACTCAAGAACCAAGATTAAGATAAGAGGGCGATATCCCTGCCTGTCGCAGGGGGATAGAGCCACGGAGTCAAGAACCACATGTAAGAAGAAATAATAGCCTGCGACTCCCGCAGGAGTTTACTCTCCCGAACCCGACACCTATAATGTGAACCTGCCTGTGGTAGTTCCTGATGGTGGGAGGGGAGGGGGGCTATTCTCCTAGTGCCGGCGATATCGCTTTGCGATAGTCCCCTGTGGGCTTGCCGTTGGCAAGCCCAGGCACTCCGTAGATAGAGATAGATAAGTTAGGTTAATTGATCAAGTTAGGTTAATTGATCGAACAAGTTAGGTTAATTAATCAAGTTAGGTTAATTAAACATTGAACAAGTTAGGTTAATTAATCAAGTTAGGTTTATTGATCAAGTTAGGTTAATTAATTAATTAATTATATCAGAAGGCCGAGGGAATTTAACTCACTGCATGGTGTTGAGGGGAAACACTTTTCCTTTAGAAGTGTGATATTGTTGATATAACACCAGGGTACTTCCAGTGCAAAGTCTAGGTTTCTACAGTAATTGTGATCACCAACTCCGTAAATACGCTCTCTGGAGTGGAAAATCAGATAACTTCGACAACCCGGTTTATAAAGGAACACTATAAGATGCCTCTATCTGATGGGTTGTCTAGTTACTAGTTTGATGGAGCTAATTAACTAACTAGAGGCCTCTATTTGATGGAGCTAATTAACTAACTAGAGGCCTCTATTTGATGGAGCTAATTAACTAACTAGAGGCCTCTATTTGATGGAGCTAATTAACTAACTAGAGGCCTCTATTTGATGGAGCTAATTAACTAACTAGAGGCCTCTATTTGATGGAGCTAATTAACTAACTAGAGGGCTCTATTTGATGGAGCTAATTAACTAACTAGAGGCCTCTATTTGATGGAGCTAATTAACTAACTAGAGGCCTCTATTTGATGGAGCTAATTAACTAACTAGAGGCCTCTATTTGATGGAGCTAATTAACTAACTAGAGGCCTTTATTTGATGGAGCTAATTAACTAACTACAGGCCTCTATTTGATGGAGCTAGTTAGCGGGGGGGGGGGGGGGGTCGACTAACAACTAACTCGTGACTGGTGTAGTTGACCCAGTTTTGACAGGAGTTTCCACTAATGGTTGTGTTCCTTGTACCACTATAAAACTGGCCCCATCCAACGTCAGAACACTCCTTTTCTGGAGAGGATGTATATAGCAGGTCTTATTACTAGTATGGTGTAGTATAACAGGTAGATATTGGTTTTATTACTACCAGTACTCTCTGATTCACATGTTTTAAAGAGGGGAGGTACCTGAAATTGTACTTGTTCCGTTTGACCAGGTGAGTACCAGGTGCTCTATCTCTTTGCTATAATAAGCGTCGAATGTGTCGTGATAAATAGTGCAGTTTAATGTACTGGTCTGACCCTCTATAGTGATGAAACTATCGCCTGGCTGAACGGTCAGATTGCTTTTCACCTGATCCATAACCGTGCCTACAGGGGATGGGAAGTTAGAAGTATTGTTAATGTCTGGTTCACTCAAACTTGGTTTGCCGACCCCACATTTTAACTCACACTTCACACACATTTCAACTTACCATAAACCTCCACTTCACACATCGTGGTCCTGTTTCCCTTGAGCATCAGGGCACTGCCAGTGATCCCTCCACAGGGTATTTCGATAACTTGTTTTGTCGCATCACTATCAGATACTGTCCCACACAACATCTTGTCCTGTCCATTCATAACATAGACCTTGGATAAGACGATACTAGTTAAAACTGTAGTTCATAGCACAAACCAAAACTGTATTAGTAGTTCATGGCACAAACCATGAAGGTGCCACGCTGCCCGAGGAATCAGCTTGTGGCTGGGAAGGTACAAAATAAAGTTTATTGTACTAGGGGTCAGTTTTATGTACTTTTAATCCGCTACTTGTTGATGTATACGTAGCAGTAGGAATTTGGGGACCTCCCCCAGTGCAGTATGTAGGGCACACGAGTTAGGTTCCTCGTGTTCCTACATTGTTTCTCTCTCAGAGTGACTGAGAGTGAGTCGGATGATAGGTATTTGATGATCTTATGATGGTTGAGAGTGAGTTAGGAGGATACAAATATTTAGGAATTCTTTAGGGGAGAATAGGCATTATTTATTTGTTACAATAGTTATGGAGAGATATTAGAAGAGGAGAATTTGGGTCAATGTTTGAGATGAGTAGGAATAGCTAGAAGCCGCGTACAGGGGATTGTGCGACGTGCCGAGAGGAGAAGCTGCCACGTAAGCCTAGGCTGTCGTGGATCGCGTGATCTGAGAAAGAGGTGACCTGAGAGCGAGGGAGGAGATGAGGGAGTTCTGTTTTGAGGGGATTAGAATATGTTGCTCGGGAGATGGTGGGGAAACCATCTCTCTTATATATTGGCTTTGCCCGAGTTTTGTGAGTCTCGTAGGGGGAGAAAGAGTTGTTTGAGGGAGTTGAGTTATTTGCAATATGTTGTATTATCTATTGTATATATGATTGTAGTTAGGGGCACATTAGTTACAACCTTTTAACCGACCCATTTCAATTAGTACAACTCTACTCGGTGTTCCCCAATATTCTCGAGGGGTTCTCTATATTATCTCTTCTTGCCACATTGGCAATTCTCACTCTAGGGGAACACTAGGTACCGGATCGGGGGAACTCCTACTGCCTAGTTTAGGGTACAAAGTGTCTCCAGCCTCACTTCTAGCCATATTGGCAACTCTCTATAAGTGGGGACACTTAGTATCGGCGATAGGAGCTTCACGTTTGGTTGGATCGCGGCCAGTCACAAATCCTAAGGATACTGATCGGTGCAAGGTTAGGGGTCTTGTACGCTGCTAGACCAGCAAGGTTTATTGGGCTGGAAACCCCAGTCCGTAGGTTGTCGAGCACGCTCAAGGGGAGGTCTAGTTACCCTTGTAGCGCCTAGCATTTTACAGTCCGTGCTGACGGCTCGGCTCACCCTACAAAAATGGTCCGACGAACTGTAGATTCAACTGTGTATAGGAAAAGGGGTCTCATTAGTGAAGTTCTGGCTGATTCGTGATTAGGGAGCAATGTGCAATTTTTTTCATATAAAATAGGAGGTCTTGTGAGGCTGTAGTTAGCGATTAGGGGAGCATTAGGGGCTTATCATCATCAAATTAGGGATTAGGGAATTAATGTATCATCATGAGTCATGACATTATACAAGCTGGCTAGTATTATTTTAGAGTGCACGTTAGGGGACATTTATTGCTCGTGCATATAGGCTCGCGTGTAGGATTGGGTTTTATTTGGGACCTCGTCTCCCGTTATATTTTATTCGCTCCTAAAAGCGATTATTATACAGCTTTGGCATTTTAGGTTTAGTTTGTGCCTATTTTTTGATTTTATTTGGCTCAGATATTTAGGGGTTTATCAAAATTAAAATTCACTCGCACGAATATTGATAACGCGATTCGGAGGATTCTCTGGGGACAACGGATCAATGGGGTAATGTATGCGCTCTTCGTGGAAATATAAGTACTTCACATACATCTTAGGATGAGAGAATGCATGTGAAGGGTCGAACTTTTATGCGAGAAGAAATTCGGGGATTAAAAATGAAACCTAGGCAGCTCGTGAAATAATTATTTTTGGGGGGAACAGAGCAGCAAAACTTTCCTAGTCTGTTTATATATTATTTTAGGTCGTGTGTGTAAAACAGGGGTCACATTTGCTTGATAGATAGGAAAGCTTTGCATGGTCTCATTATTTATGTAATTTTCTAGATGTTTCAAAATGTTTGTCTGCATTTACCGATGATACCAATGCCATCGTGAGTTAACGCTCCAGGCGGTACACCTGCCCATGCAGCTGTTTGCCAGCCAGTGCAGCCGTTTGTCTAGCAGTTTTGTGGGTATGTGTTGACTAGAAGTTCGTTGTCCGTGGGGGGTGGGGGGCACACGAACAAGACTGCTCTGTACGCGCACTGACTGGCGAGGTAGGAAGTTTGCTGTGCTACGTGAGTTGGGGAATTTGCTGAGTTGAGGAGGAATTTTTACAAAATAATAAATAGCCAGAAAAATTCCAATATTTTTGTGGTGGGTGATTGTTTCCAACACCAAAATGTGTCGCGCCAGATCTGCATGTTAACCGAAGATAATGGAACATGCTGATCAATTTAATATTTTGATTTGTGGTAGATACATGGCGCCCGATTTAAATATGTTTTCAATAATTAGTATGGATAGCACTGAGGCCTGTAGTGGTTTAGTGGGGGGATTAGGGGATGCTACTATCACACATTATCACACCGCTCACACACCACACACAAGCTTTGGGGGGTCGGGGGTCGCACATTCCCAACACCTGGGCGATACTTCGTTGAAATGTCGACTAAATCGGCGTTGTGATTGTGTGGGTGAAGGGATTGTGTGATGCTCAGATGCCCGAAAGGACATGTAAGTATTTCAGACTTAGTGTGTTAAGTAATTTGGTCGAATAAAGGGGGAGGGGACTGACTAGAACTGACCAAAACTTATTTACTTTGTATTGCGAGACAGGGGTAGGGGACAATAGAATACATTTATTGAAAGACGGGAGAGACAGGAGACAGCTGAATACATTTATTGAAAGACGGGAGAGACAGGAGACAGCTGAATACATTTATTGAAAGACGGGAGAGACAGGAGACAGCTGAATACATTTATTGAGAGACGGGAGAGACAGGAGACAGCTGAATACATTTATTGAGAGACAGGAGACAGCTGAATACATTTATTGAGAGACGGGAGAGACAGGAGACAGCTGAATACATTTATTGAGAGACAGGAGACAGCTGAATACATTTATTGAGAGACGGGGGACAGGTGAATAAATAAACTGACTTTGTACTGACAATTGTATTTTGGGCGGATTTTTGAAAATGAACGTAATTGCACACACATGTTAGAATTAGAGAGGTATAGAAAATTAGAATTAGAGAGGTATAGAAAATTGGGGTTTATGAGGGTGCTGTTATTTAGGATCATAGATGCAGAGAAGAATTGGTCACTGCAATAGTTTCCATATTACTAGAATAGCTGCTGTCGTGATTTATTTAAAATATAGGGGGGAACTATATGTGTCCGGAAATCACCGGCCACATGAATTGAAAATTCTAGACCACTGCTATTTAGCTGCTGAAAAATAAGGTAGCCTGATTAGAAACTCAGTCCAATTAGGGGCACAAAAAGGGAAGAAAAAAAATAGACAAGAGTTTAGAATTTTTTGTCTGATAAGGGGTATATTAGAGTAGAATAGGAAAATTTTCTTCAGATTTAGGAGAAAGAATTTTGTATTTTTTGAACCACTGATAGGAGTAGGGGAAATTCCAACAATTATAGTTTACTCTTAGCTGGTTTAATTTGCTTCTAAGAAGAGGGTTCGACTATGTAGGGGTAAATTTAGCATTTTTAGTAGGGGGGCTAATAAGTTAGCTAAAATCTATTTGTACTCGGAAAACATCTTGCATCTAGTTCAGAGATTAAAATTCGTTTGTTAGTGCTTTTATTCTCAAAATTGGCCTGGTGGGGAGGATTGTGGCAATATGAAAGTTGAGTAGCATTTTTTGGGGCTAAGGTATTTTAAAAATTGGCCTGGTGGGGAGGCAATATTAAAGTTGAGTAGTGAACTTTTTGGGGGGATAAGGAAATTGTGAAATGAGTAGCAGAGTGTTCTCGAGAGAGCTAGAGGAGAACGAATATTCTGAGCCGAAATTGTGAGATGAGTACAAGCACAGAGTGGATACGAGAGGGGGTATGCACTCAATAGGACCCCAAGAGAAGCAAGAGAAGCAAGAGAAGTCCAGGGAGAACGCGTCTGATGTGCCTTACAACCACACCAGACGGTTTTTGCTACATTACTATCGGCAGCCACGCATTTATAAGGGGATAGAGCGTCTGATGTGCCTTACAACCACATCAGACAACTTAGTTGTCTTATCATCAGCTATGTATTTATAGGGGGATAGAGCGTCTGATGTGCCTTACAACCACATCAGACAACTTGGCTGTCTGAGTATTAGTTTTGTAGGTTCCTAAAGGGCTAACTGCTTCATAATAAGAGAATGCTAGGAGAGTAGGCTAGACACAAACTGGCAGGGGTATTATTAATTGCCTAGGAAAAGTTTTTTTAAATTTTTTTCGGTTTTTAGGGGCCAATACCGATAGGCGATCATTTTTTGCCTGAATTAAGTTGGAAAATTTACGTGGTTCAAGAAATTTAGTGGGTATGTAGATAGATCTAGATTGCCTGGTCATAGCCTCTCTCATCGCGCCCGACAAGTCGGCGACGACGATTGAGATATAGAAATTTTCTAGTTTTGATTAATTAGAATTTGGAAAAGGTTGTGATCAGAACAACATCTAGACTATCTAAGTATATTGGAGAGTAAGTGGTTCAGAGGGAATCTGAACTTTGAGTAAGAAGTGTGGTAAAGAAGTTTTTCGGACAATAAGTTGTCTGAAGGTGGGTATTAGATTTTCGGGTAGTTTGGAGGATCGGGTTGGGTACGGTTCCTGGTGCGTGGGAATTGCATACAACTGGATTTTAAATACTATCAATTATCGGCCCAATTGAATATAAACTTTGAAAAGGGGACCAAATTTTTGGATCTGAGTTGAGGTAGATCGAGATGAGTAGGGCGAAGGAACTTCAGGGGGTAAGATAACCTTTGTATTACGATTAGTATACGAAGCAGGTAAACTGGAGGAATAACCTCCATCAGCAAAATAGCATTTTAGCACGGGGGGAGTGCAATGCTAAGTAAGTAACAGTAATGGTCAGGATAGAAACTGGAAAATTCCAGGATATAAGGTGGAAATTTGAAGCGGCAGGGGAACTGAAATAGACAGCATCTATTACCTCTGTAGTCTAACTAAGTTATATTCTAAAATGTGCAAAACGTATCATTACTCTACCGACAATGCGAATGACTGTGGGGAGGGGAAATGACAGACTAATCTATAAAATTTTGGCGTATGAGAAACTTTGAAGAAGAAAACATCCTTTCTTCAGAGGCGGCAACGTACAGCGATTATTTGTGGGGGTTAAGTATTGGAGGAATAAGTATGGGAGGAACAGACGTATCAAGGTATTTGCCTAAATACCCTGTATTTTACTGTTATTAGGGGGTGATATCACATCTAGGTGTGGCATAAGGGTACTAAGGGGTCTAAGAACACATTTGAGCAAAGTATAAAGTCTGGGGGGAGTAGGGCTACAGAAATTTTTGGCACACTCGCAGATAGAGAATTATGATAAACTGACACCAGGTAGTTTTGAGTGAAACTGCCCGTAGACACTTATCAGTGTTTGCACTCCATGCAATAAGTAAGTGTAACTATGCAGGGGGACTGTGTTCTCAATGGTAGGCTTAGAACATTGAGAATGTTTATGCAGTTAGGACGTAGGGGGACCGTCCACATATCAAGCACTTCTTGATACAATCCTGTACGTGACATGAACTTGTAGGGGGACAAGACAGGTTTTTATTTTAGGGATGACATTCTAGCAGCAACGCACACGTTTAATGAAATGTGTGGGAATTTGATTGTTTTAGATGAAATTTTGGCCAATAGTGAATGGGGGAGACACTCCATTCCCGAAATTACGATTTGTGCGACAAGCGAACAAATTTTCTTGGGGTATTTTGTTTTTCTCTTGTAAATAGCTGAGGTTAAGGAAAAGAGAACTGTTCCGTAAATTAGGAAACAGTTACAGCGAATTTTTCGTGGTTTGGGAGACTTATCCCAAACTTTTCTGCACCAGCAAAAGGGGAATGCAAGATATTTTGATGGCCAAACGGGCTATATAAAGTGCAGAAATTTGCTGAGGCGCTTTGTTCGCCCAAAGGCGATGAAATTGAGGGGAAATTTTAGGCCATTTATAGCGCTCAGCAATTATATCCTTAGCTCGGCGGAGAGAAATTTTTGTCGTTTAAACGGGAAACTAATTTTTGGCTCTTAAGTATTTCATCAAAATTCAGGCGGGAGCTGTAAGTTTTAGGGAGCTCTAAGTTTTAGGGGGCTATACGAATGGTATAGCCAGCAAAACCGCCTAGGGTATAAAAGTTGCTGCTAAAGAGTGTGAGGGATTGCGTAATCCCATAATCTGTCGAATAGGGGAATAGAAGTGAATGAATGCACAGTCGAAAAATTTTGAGCATAGTTAAAATCAGAAGTGGAGTCAGGGGGAAAATAGAGCAAATTAGGAAGTCAAATAGCTATGGGGAAAAGCCAATAAAATATTGGAATACGTTTGATTGGCCGGTATTGAGCACTAAGTTCTGTGCCATAGAAAGGTTTGAGTAAGGGGGAGTAGAAAGTCAGTGTACAAATCTGCGTTCCAGGGGGTCGAAAAATGAAATTGTGTTCAAAGTTGCCATAGCAATTTTCTTATGGGAATATAAAAGTACCTAGGTATTAGGTAACTTAAAAACGGGGTATAGGAGCTAGAAAGGGGGAATAAAGTTGTGCTTCAAACTATACCGACTTGAAACCGTTACGGAAAATTTCGAAATATGTACACTGGGGGAAATGTAGTTCGGAAATTGAGAACTTAACAGAGAACGTTCGCTCCAAAAAGAGAAAAGTGATTAGGCGCACACGTCGAGTAGGGGAAGGAGTGGGTTCTTATACGCCTATAATTGTGAGACAAATCAAGGTTCGGGGGATAGTGAGACCAAATAGTATACGTTGACGCCCTATAACAAGTTGAGAAATGCAGTAGGGGAGGGGTTTCGCCAAAACTGTCGCACCACGCATTGTTGACAACTTACTTTACACGGGGAACTGAGGAGATCTTCAGACAGTCAGATTATTATGGACAGATATACATGGGAGGGGACAGACATACATGGGAGGGGACAGATATACACGAGAGGGGACAGATATACAGTACTTGAGAGGGGAGAGATATTTATGAGGGGGGGGAGAGACAGACAACAAATGATTGTCACATTGTATTGGACGGGGTAACAGATGGGGTTCAGAATATATTTTGTGTGATCCTATAATTATTGTGTGAATTTTCATTGCCTCCATACCATACAACTCACCAGCTTGGGGGGAGATGCTGTTAGTCTAATCCTTTAAAATACCTGTTAAAAGCATGCGCATGCGACCGGAAAATTTTGTGGGCAGAATCGCGATTCCGTAACTCCAAAATATCGTCGATCGAGTCCATAAAACTTTTTCAAATTTGTTAGCCAAATTAATTAGTGAAATCATGGACACTATTAAACTCTAGAAGGGGGTGTAGGATAATGGGGAGAGTAGGCCAACTGCCGTAAAAAGTTAAAGAGTTTGAGACTAGGGGGGAGAGTCAAGAGCTGCGAGATTTGGTTAACAGGGTATTGACTACTTGGGAACGGGATGACCATCCATTGTGAGCAAATTGGGAGAATAATAAAGGGAGATTTAGGGTTCATCCTGAGGAGTTCAGCCGGGGAGGGAGGGCACCAAGTAGGCCATGATTGTTTGAGGGGGATTGGGCAAGCGCGGGGAAGGCCTTCCTGCAATTGCTCGGGGATGAGAGGGGATTGATTAGACAGGGCGGGGTAGGTAGCCCAGAGTTGTATGAGCAGCTCTCACAACAATTAAATGAATCGTTGTGTTTTAGAAAATGAGAGGGGGGAAATTAGAAGATGAGAGGGGGAAATTAGAAAATGAGAGGGGGACATTAGAAACAGAGAGGAGGGGACATTAGGGTGTGAAAAAGTTGGAAATTTAATTTTTTGTAAAGCTTAGGGGACATAAATTTGTTTTAAGATAAGGGGGCCTCCAACTCAGCAAATAAAATTAAACGCCAGCGCGATGTCAGACAAGCAAATAAAAGGGGTAACAGGGGAAACTACACATCTAGAGAACAGAGCAGAGACAGAGCTATCTTGAGCTAAGGAGAGGAGAAATAAATTATTTGAGAGGAGGTTTTTTGAGAGGAGTATTTTGATAGAAGTGATGATTATGTGAAGACATGATTATATTTTTCCAGTGCTACGTTATAGAGGTAACCAGATAGGGGAACGGGGTCGCTGGTGGATCTGCCTCTCCCAGTCTTACAAGAAATTGGCACTGAACCTTATACCTTAGAAGACATGGCGGTGACGATCTTAAGCCGGTCGGTTGTTTTTGGCTTCGGGGAGTGGTAGCATCTTTGCAGCTTCATAAAGGGTGTTCATTCAGGGGGAATCTTACAGTGGAAAGTGTGAAGTTCAGAGAAGCCTCAGGGGTCACTAGCCGACCGTAGTTTTTTCTTATCCTAAATGTGTTAGGGTAATTATTGGGGATCAGGCTGAAAGGTCCAAAATGGTTTGACGGCATTGGCGAGTTTGGGATCATCAGGAAGTTTGGGATTCTTCCGTAGAGACCTTCAATAACCTGAGATGGCATATTTCAGGAGACGTCGACGAAAGGCAGAAACAGGGGTCATTGGGGTTACACTGTCGGAGGGTTCCATCATGTAGTAGTTCATCGTGTTTGCAGGCTTCAGCGCGAATTAGTTTCAACGGCTGGCGAGGTCATCGAGATGTCAAGGGGGATAGACGGGGATCTGGAAGATGGAAGAAATTAATACATGAAGGAGCGCACGAGGTTGGTCTTCATATGAAGGGGTCTTGGCGGACAAATTGACAATGGACGTTTTCCGGAGCTAATGAGGATAGGGGATTTTAATAGAGGAGCGAACAAAAAGGCGTGTCAGGAAGGGGAAGAGTCGTGTTACGACGTTCCAGTCAATTAAAGAGGCCAACGCCAAGTTTTACCGTGGAAAAACGACCTTATGGGGATTGGCATATTGATCATCTCCAGGTTTTTTCAGAGGCCGCCGAGACAATGTTTTTGTTTCACCAATGTCTCGAAGTGGGGTAATAAAGGGGTAGTAGATGCTGCGCTATCAATTAGGGATCTCTAGAGTCTCGGGGAACTAGGGAGGTACCGTGAAGGAGGTGTAAGGGGAGTACCATGATGGTATCGGAGAGAAAGGTGGTGGAGGGGTATCAGGGTCCTCGGATAGTGCTGTAATTCTCGAACAGCGTGTAAAGCTCCTCCTCTTTTTTCATCAAGGGGCTGGAAGATAGAGGTGTATGTAGTAGAGATGTCCTCAGCCGGTGCAGCGACGATAAGGGTGTCAGTAGAGGCAGACGATGCCACAACAGGAGTAAGGGGACAGGAAGTGTCCATTGATTCCAGAGAAGACGTTGGGGTTGGAGGGATTTCTGGAGACACAAGTATCGGGGAACTGGAGAAGTACCGTGGAGAGGTGTATGATAAATACGGGGAAGAATACACGAAGTAGCTCCGGGGGAGGCGGTGTAAGGTGAACATACGGTGGTCTAGTGGAGACAGATGATGGAGGTGTATGCGGGGAGAGAACCCGCAAATGGGGGTCAATTATTTAGAAAGCCTCAGGTTTGAGTTGCCCTGGGCCGAGTCATCAGTGTAGTAGGGTTATAAGATGAAGCTCGCAAATAAGGGGGAGGATTCGTCATTTCTGGTTAGTTCAGTCGAGAGAGCATCAAAGTAGTGCTCGTAGACAAGGGGATTCGGAGCTTTTGTAAGGGGTTAGAGTCGAAGTGTCTTCGGGGTGCATTGAGGTCACCACCTGTCTGATGGGGGTTTGAGGGAACGTGCCAATCAACGAACACTGCATGGAATTCCTTCTTCACTTCTTCTTCTTCATCGCTTATCGACCCACGACGAAGATCTGCGCAGTAATTCCTCCGAGCACATAATCATTTGTTATTAAAGCGTTATGGACTGCCGGCGTGCAAATTTGTGTGTTAGTGAGGTAGGAAACGGGGACTTTCGCGAATCAAACGCGACCAAAGCAATACATGATTCGCGAGTGATTGATTTATTTTGGGGAGAGCCAATTAAATGTTTTGGTGAGTTGTTAGAGACGAGGAAACCCAATCAATCTAAGGAGGGGTAGATATGATTGATTGAATTGAGTATACTAGGGGAGTTAGTTAATTTTTTGAGTTATTTGTTGAGTAGGTAAGAGAGCCAATCAATCTAAGGAGGGGTATATATGTAGGGCACACGAGTTAGGTTCCTCGTGTTCCTACATTGTTTCTCTCTCAGAGTGACTGAGAGTGAGTCGGATGATAGGTATTTGATGATCTTATGATGGTTGAGAGTGAGTTAGGAGGATACAAATATTTAGGAATTCTTTAGGGGAGAATAGGCATTATTTATTTGTTACAATAGTTATGGAGAGATATTAGAAGAGGAGAATTTGGGTCAATGTTTGAGATGAGTAGGAATAGCTAGAAGCCGCGTACAGGGGATTGTGCGACGTGCCGAGAGGAGAAGCTGCCACGTAAGCCTAGGCTGTCGTGGATCGCGTGATCTGAGAAAGAGGTGACCTGAGAGCGAGGGAGGAGATGAGGGAGTTCTGTTTTGAGGGGATTAGAATATGTTGCTCGGGAGATGGTGGGGAAACCATCTCTCTTATATATTGGCTTTGCCCGAGTTTTGTGAGTCTCGTAGGGGGAGAAAGAGTTGTTTGAGGGAGTTGAGTTATTTGCAATATGTTGTATTATCTATTGTATATATGATTGTAGTTAGGGGCACATTAGTTACAACCTTTTAACCGACCCATTTCAATTAGTACAACTCTACTCGGTGTTCCCCAATATTCTCGAGGGGTTCTCTATATTATCTCTTCTTGCCACATTGGCAATTCTCACTCTAGGGGAACACTAGGTACCGGATCGGGGGAACTCCTACTGCCTAGTTTAGGGTACAAAGTGTCTCCAGCCTCACTTCTAGCCATATTGGCAACTCTCTATAAGTGGGGACACTTAGTATCGGCGATAGGAGCTTCACGTTTGGTTGGATCGCGGCCAGTCACAAATCCTAAGGATACTGATCGGTGCAAGGTTAGGGGTCTTGTACGCTGCTAGACCAGCAAGGTTTATTGGGCTGGAAACCCCAGTCCGTAGGTTGTCGAGCACGCTCAAGGGGAGGTCTAGTTACCCTTGTAGCGCCTAGCATTTTACAGTCCGTGCTGACGGCTCGGCTCACCCTACAAGTACCTCGAGTCCGCTCCTCCCACCCCTGCCCATCCCCAACCCACCCCACCCCACCCCACCCCGTCCCACCCCAGTGCAGTACCTCGAGTCCGCTCAGATACTTGTTGATGTATACATAGTAGTAGGAATTTGGGGACCTCCTCCCCACCCCGCCCCATCCCCACCGCACCCCAGCTGTACCTCTAGTCCGCTCAGATACTTGTTGATGTATACATAGCAGTAGGAATTTGGGGATCGTTGATAAATCACGACATCGTAAACCGTATACGTATCAATAAGGTGAATGTATAAATAGTTATCACCAGTGTCGCTAACAACGTAGTCTTCTGCACAGTAGATGCTGCAGAGTAAACAGTATTTGAAATCTCTGTTTTTGTACCATAGTACAGTGGTACAGGGTACACCACTAAATGTCGGTTGTTAAAATCACGCTATTTCGAAAACTAACTTCTTTTTCCGCAAACTAATGACACAGTAATTACAGTAATTACCCTATATCTGTGTCTATCTCCCCGGATTTCTCCCCGTCCACAACCGAGTATGCTCTTCCTTGGACGTTTTGGGTTGACGAGGTAACGGGCCTGTATAGTGACACCTGATCTGCACCTAAAGAGGTAACGGGCCTGTATAGTGACACCTGATCTGCACCTAAAGAGGTAACGGGCCTGTATAGTGACACCTGATCTGCACCTAAAGAGGTAACGGGCCTGTGTAGTGACACCTGATCTGCACCTAAAGAGGTAACGGGCCTGTATAGTGACACCTGATCTGCACCTAAAGAGGTAGAACTACCAGGAAAATAGTATGGGGGGTTCAACCCTAAAAATTTCGATCGATGCCCACTTTTTTGGTAAATCGAAATTTTATTTTCGAAATTTTTCGAAAATCTTCGAAATTTTTCGAAATTTTTCGAAATTTTTTGAAATCTTCCGAAATTTTTCGAGGTTGATAGGGATCCCTAAAAAAGTTCAGTATTTACACAGCGTTTACACCAGAGCGCTGTGATTGGCTGAAATTTCTGACGATGGAAAATTTAAGCCAATCACAGCGCAGATTTCAAAATTTTTCTTCCCACGCTACCGTGGGAAAAACTGAAATGGCTTAACTGGTGTAAACGCTGTGTAAATACTGAACTTTTTTAGGGATCCCTATGGAAATCAAAATTTTCGAATTTTTTCGAAATTTTTCGAAACTTCGAAATTTTTCGAAACTAGAAAGCCCATTGTTAAGTCCTACTGCTGCAACAGCCCCCCCCACCCGTCTCTTATTTGGTAACATAGACACCTGGCGCGACCGCGACCCCTGCACACGGGTCGCGCCAGGTGTCTATAGTCGAATTTTTTAATCAAGGGACAGGGGGCCGCGCATTTACAAAGTCTTTTTGCGCGTGCTAAATGTTTTCACTCATATCTCCTCTTCCTGATAAGATAAAGACTCGATCTTGGTTGCGTTGAAAAGGTCTTAAAATTATCTTTCTAACGCTTCCGGGTTCAAGTCTTAAGATTGCCAGGAACCTGATCTCGATTATCACGCGCAAATACAAAGCCGCGCGACCCCTCTGAACGCGCGGCCCCCTGTCCCTTGATTAAAAAATTCGACTATATGTTACCAAGTCTCGTATATGTCTCTCTCCCCTCTTACTCTTCGTCTCTCCATGTCGGGGTAAAGATTACGGAGGTTGGTAGTGGTAGAGCGCTGGTGATAAACATCAAGGGTAATCCCGCTGAATAACATGTAGAATCAGATGATAAAGATTCGTAGAATTGTAACTTTGTAGAGAATCAACGGGGTAGAAAGGCTTTGGCAATCATGGGGGCCCCAGCAGTAGATTCCAAAACACCACAGGAACAGTGAACACCACAGGAACACGCAACAAACAACCAACAACATGCATGTGCAGTATCCCCCCAAAACTTCCTATACCCCTCCCAGGGCACCTCCTTGGTGATGCCATCACCTCTCAGCCCGCTTCGCGGGCTTCGTTTTCGCGCGCTACGCGCGCGAGTTGTAAGGGTGACTGCGTCACCAAGGCACCTCCTTGACAACCCCCCCCCCTATTTGCACGTGATGATACTCCATCATACTCATCATCACGACCTGCACCCATTGGGTGCGCCTCAAGTAAGGGCGTTTTGATAACCCACCCTTCCGCTGTACCCATCTGCACGTGCAGTATCAACCAACCCGCCCCTAACGACGGTTGCTAGCGACATCTCCAAATTATAATAGAGATTGATGGTAAATCGAAATTTTTCGAAACTTTTCGAAACTTTTCGAAACTGATGGCAATTCGCAATTTTTGAAATTGTTGGTAAATCGAAACTTTTCGAAACTTGACGAAATTAATCGAAATTTTTCGAAATTTTTCGAAAATTGTTGACCTAAAAGTTTCGAAAAAATTCGAAAAATTTCGAAAAAAGTTCGATCGAGACCTGAGTTGGAAAAAGATAGATCGAGCGCCTAGAAGAGCTATCTATGCTAGCGCTAGCTATAGAGTACGAGAGAGAGAGCAGAGAGGAGGAGAGAGATAGAGAGAGAGAGAGAGAGAGAGAGAGAGAAAGAAAGAAGAGAGAGAGAGAGAAGAGAGAGAGAGAGAGAAGAGAGAGAGAGAGAGAGAGAGAGAGAGAAGAGAGAGAGAGAGAGAGAGAGAGATAGAGGAGAGAAGAAGAGAGAGAGAGACGAGAGAGAGAGAGAGATAGTAGAAGAGGAGACTAGAGGAGAGCAGAGAGGATATATATCGAGAGAGAGTCGACGAGCGCAGAGCGCGAGAGACGATAGCTATCGTAGCCTAGAGATAGCTCTGCTATACTCTCTCCGATAGCTACTCTGCTCTCTCTCTCGCTCTAGCGTAGATGGATCTGCTCTCGTCTTCTCGCTCTCTCTCTCTCTCTCTTTCTCTCTCTCTCTCTCTCTCTCTCTCTCTCTCTCTCTCGAAAAATTTCGAAAAATTTCGATCGATACCCTGATTTTGGCAAATCTCTCTCTCTCTCTCTCTCTCTCTTAGCAAATGGATCAAATGTTGACACACTATACATTGACATGAGCAAGGCTTATGATAAAGTCAGTCATAGACGACTATTAGAGAAACTAAGAGCTGCTGGAATTGATGGCCAACTCTTAAACTGGATTGAACAATTCCTGACTGGGCGGACGCAAACAGTCATTGTTGAGGGTACTAAGTCTTACCCAACTGCTGTCCTCTCAGGTGTGCCCCAAGGCACAGTGCTAGCAAGCCTGTTATTCTTGGTTTATATGAATGATCTACCTGCGTTCATCAAACACTGTAAAGTTAAGATGTTTGTGGACGATGCAAAACTTCAGAAACCAATTAATACCCAAGAAGACCGTGATCTTCTCCTTGACGATCTCCATAATGTTAAAGAATGGGCAAATGTCAACCAAATGGAGCTTAATGAGGAAAAATTCCAACTCCTACAACACGGTGCAAATGGAGAACTTAAACAGCCCTATGATACTGAAAACGGTATTAAAATCTCTGGAGACGATACTGTCCGAGACTTGGGCGTACTGATTGATCCGGGTCTATCGTGGAAAGCTCACATAGCCGAGATCACTCGCAAAGCAAGCACCATGGCATCATGGATCCTGAGAACTTTCAGGACCCGAGAAAAAGGCCACCTGCTACAGCTTTACAAAGCCTATGTACTGCCACATCTGGAGTACTGTTCGGCCCTGTGGTGCCCTTATGAGATTGGACAGATTGAGAAAATCGAAGCTGTGCAAAGATCATTCACCGCCCAAATACATGGGTGTAAGGAAATGGGCTATTGGGAAAGACTGGCTCACCTCGATCTCTACTCTCTCCAGAGACGACGAGAACGATTCAAAATTCTGGCTATATGGAAAATCCAGAATGGTTTAGTACCCAACCACTACAATATTGTGTTTCGTAACTCCCTGAGACATGGGCCAACGGCTGAGAGACCCATTGGCAAGTCTTCACGCAAAGGGGTGAACACAGCAATCTTTAATGGATTCACCTCCTCTGCCATAGGACTGTATAACTCGATACCATCACCGGTAAAGAATATGGAAACCTTTGAAGGAGCAAAATCCGCTCTAGATAAACATCTATCTAGAATACCTGACCAGCCCCCAACGAAGGGGTATCCCCGCCAGAATAATAACGGCATACTGGATTGGTCCAATGGCTCGTATACGAAATACAGTGACCAAGCGGAGTAACTTCTACTCTCCGCTGAACTCCTCCGAGGTACTACGAGGTAAGAGTAATCTCTCTCGCTCGAGAGTAGAGCGGATCTCTGCAGATAGAGTAGAGCGATTGAGAGAGAGAGCTCGAGATAGATAGAGCTCGTAGATAGATAGGAAGAGAGAGAGAGCGCAGCATCTCTCGTCTGAGAGAGAGCAGACGCTCTCTCTCTCTGCTCTCAGAGCTCTCTCTCTCGCATCTCGCTATTCTCTCTCTCTGCTCTCTCTCTCTCTCTCTCTCTCTCTCTCTCTCTCTCTCTCTCTCTCTCTCTCTCTCTCTCTCTTAATGGGCGAACGGATCTTGATATGCTACTTCTCTGGTGTATCACCCGTCGTGTAACGATCATACCATGGTAACGATCATACCTTGTGTATAATTCAGCTGCACGTCTGTCCCTGTCTGTGTAGCGGAGGTGCAGGATGGCCATTCTGAAAGATTATTGTGTCATTGGATTATTAACTCAACATAGTAATGAGTTGCAATGTATAGTGGCACCCTAGTTGAAAACAGTTTGTAATGAGGCAATGGCACCCTAGTTGAAAACAGTTTGTAATGAGCTGCAATGGCACCCTAGTTGAAAACAGTTTGTAATGAGCTGCAATGGCACCCTAGTTGAAAACAGTTTGTAATGAGCTGCAATGGCACCCTAGTTGAAAACAGTTTGTAATGAGCTGCAATGGCACCCTAGTTGAAAACAGTTTGTAATGAGGCAATGGCACCCTAGTTGAAAACAGTTTTTAATGAGGCAATGGCACCCTAGTTGAAAACATTACCAGTTTTAAAGTATCCGGCTGCGTTGGAAGTATAGTAACTTTCATATGCTACGTTGACTTTGTACACTTGGTCTAGTGTTGATACATCTAGCGAGACGAGTGATGTTTCACCACATGTCACTTCAACAGTAGTTTGGTAATACACCAGCGTCATTGACACAGCTGATGAATTGGTTATAGTACATGTCACTCCATCGTTTGTGACTCTACTGTTTGTGTTACTTGTATAATCATAACTTTTCAGTACAAAATTCGAGTACCCGTCTGAATGGAGTGAAGAGGTTACAAAATAATACATCAGAGAGGTTACAATATACAATATGGCACCCCCCCAAAATATTATGGCTATTTTTTTTTTTTTTTTTCTTTTTTTTTTTCCCTAAACCCCCTTTTTTTCATTTTTTTTTTTTCTCTCCCCTTTTTTTTTTCCCCTAAACCCCTGGGCTTTAATCTCCCCCCAAAAAAGGGGGGGCTCCCTTTTTTTTTTTTTCTCCCGGTTTTTTTTTTTCCCCTCTTTTTTTTTCTATCTCTTTTTTTAATTTTTAATTTTTTTGCCCGGGGGCCCCGAAACGGGGAAAATATTAAAAAAAAAAAAAAAAAAAAAAAAAAAAAAAAAAAAAAAAAAAAAAAAAACCCCCCCCCCCCCCCCCCCCCCCCCCCCCCCCCCCCCCCAAATATGACCTTGTTAAACCCGCCACAATCCCAAAAAGGACGTTTATTGGGGTTTATCCCTAGTAAAAACCGCCTGGTACAATCAGCCCCGAGATTTTCCCAGGTAACTCAAGTAATATACCCAATGAAAATGCAACAATGAAAAATTTGTTACCCCCCAAACCAAATAAAATTAGCTGAATTTCACCTAGGAAAATTCATCAATATCCCCCCTATTAAAAAGGGGTTTGGTAAAGGCCCAAATGACTTTCAGTCTTTAATCATGCCGCAAAACCCATCCCTTGTGACCCATAAGGGGGGGCCCCCATTTAAAAAATTTTAGTTTAAAGGGGGCAGAAAAAAATTCCCCCCGGAAAAATCGCCCTACCAGCAGCCCCGACCTTGCCCTTTAAATCCTAGTGCATTTGATTGGTTTTGTTTATTACAAATAAAAAAATTGCCACCCCAAAATGCATTTTCAAAGGGGCTTTTACCCCTCTTCACAGCTGTTTTAAATTGGCGTTTATACATGTCCACCCGGTTTGTGCCTAGGTTTAAATTTTTCCCTTTCTTTATTTCGAAAAAAAGGGTATGTTGGGGGATTTTTTAAAAAATCATTCGAGGGTTTTAAATTTATGGCCCCCCCCCAAGGGGGAAATTGGGGGGGGCCGGAAGAGGGCCCCAACCATTTTAGTTTTTAAAAAAATACAAAGAAAACGCATTAGGGTAAAAAATGTGGTCCCTTAAGTCGTTTTTCTTTTTTTTTTCCCCGGATTTAAAAAATTTTTGGCCGGTTTTCCCCACTAAAAATTAAAACGGTATTTCACTTTAATTTCCCCTAATTTTTTATATTAAAAGGTTAAAAAAGGTGGTTAAAGAATTGCTAGTTTTAACTTTTCAAGACATGACTTTTCAATCAGGGGGGGGGTTGGGAAAAGTCTAAATAAAAGTAGCCATATCCCCCGGCGAAAAATTCCGGACATTTCCTTCAAAATTTTAAACTTTCTCCTCCTAAAAACTAATCGTTCGGTCCGTTAATAAGTGCAATGTTAAAAAATCAAGGATCGAAAATGGGGTTAACTTCCTCCCATGTCTTCGTGGGTTTCCCATGGTGCCATTTAAAGTTTTGTTTCCTGGTCTTTCTGACTTCTTTTCCCGCAAACGAACGAGGGGGGGTTTTCTTTTTTAGATTCCCCCGAAAGGTTCCCGAATCAAAATTGGCACTCCAAATCCGCAGCCCCCAATGAGTATCCAAACAATTGAAAAACTACAAAAAAGAGGTAAAAAAAATAATTAATCTCAATAGGGAAAACTCCCCAAAAAATTGGCCCCCCTTTTTTCCCTTGGGTTTCCCGCTGATTGGAAACTTATTTCGGGAACGGGTAACGGGGAAAAGGGGGGGGGATAACTGGTTTTTCCTTAATTTAAAGCAAATTTTACTGAAAAAGGGTTGAAAATGGTAAGAAAAACGATATATGGTTTTATTAAGCAAATGAAAAAGGAAACTTTTAAACAACTACCCCGGGGAAGAATGGAATTTATTTTTTCAAAGGAACTCTTTAAACGATCGAAAGTATGTGTATTTGAGGGGGTTAACTTAAAACCCAAACTTCTTTGGGAAAAGGACAATTAATTCGTAAAAGGGTACATTGTTCCCTTAAAATTTTTTTTTACCTGTTCCGTTTGTTTTGGGGACTTCAGCCATAAAATCCAGTCTTCTTCTTCCCCTAAAAATTAGTAAAAACCCCCAACCCCCCCCTGTTTAGAAAAATGTCCAAAACGTTTTTGGAAAAAAAAATTTTAAATGGTCAAGGTTTCCTTTCTCCCTCCCCCTTAACTCTGCTAGGGGGAAATTTTAAAAAAAAATTTTCCCTTTCCCCAAATCTTCCTTTCTTCTTTAAAATTTTAAAATGAAATATGCTTGCCGTCTAAAAAATTTTCAAGTTCTATTTCAAAAAAATTTTAAAAAAAAAATCTTCATTTGGAATTTTAAGGAAAAGGAAAATATAAGGTTTTTAAAAAAAAAACCCCCCTTTTGAAAAAACCAAACGGGGAAAAGGAAACCTTTTCCCACAAATTTGGGTTTGAAGGGTTGGGGTTTTAAAAGGGAAAAAAAGAAAAATTAAACCCCTTTTTCAAAAAAAATTTTTTTTCCCCCCCGGTTGTTTAGAAAAGGAAATTTTTTTGGGAAACATGGTTTATTTATTTTTTTTTTTCCACCCTTTTTTTGGGGGGGGGGCCCCCCCAAAAAAAAGGGAAAATTCAAAAAAAAAGGAAAAATTTCCAATCCCCTTTTAAATTTTTTTTTAATTTTTTTTAAAAATTTTTTTTTAAAAAAACTTAAAGCGGGTATAAATTACCGGTTTCGCAAAAATTAGGAATAGCGTTTTAAATCGTTAAAGCCTTTAGCCCCTATTAATAGCGTAATTAAGAAAGCGCTTTAATTTACCAAAAAAAAAGCCTTTTTTTGCGCTAATTAGCGCAAAAATTAGGTAAAAAAGCGTTTTAATAATTTAAGCGCTTTTTTTAGCGTTTTTTGGCAAAAAAAGAATGGGGGGAAAATTTTTCTAAAAAAAATTTTTAGCGCTTTTTTAAAAAAAGCGCTAATAGCGCTAATTAGCGCTAATTAGCGCATTTTCCAATTTAAATTTTGCGAACCGCTTTTGCGCTATTTAATTTTCATAAAATATGGGAAACGCTAATTGGTAATTTATTAGGAAAAAACCGCTTTAAAAAAGCGCAAATAGCGCTTTTTTTCGAAATTGCGAAATTAGCGCTATTAGCGCTAATTAGCGCAAACGGTTTTTCAAATAAAATGCGCAAATTTAACGCTTATTGCGCTATTAATAAAATAGTTAAAGTATAATTTGATAATAGGCTAATTCCCCTTTTAGCGCAAAATAAAGGGAAAAAAGCGCTAATTAGCGAAATTAGCGCTAATTAGCGCAATAGCGCTATTTTAAAAAATGGGTAAAGCGCTATTCCTTTTAATTTTTTGTAATTTGATAATCGCAATTTAGCCCCCAATTACCCGTATTAATAAAGGAAAAGGGCCCTTAAACCCCGGAATTACGAAAACTGCCCCATTTGGAATTTAATGCGCAATACCCCTTTTGGCGTTTTAAAAAAAGGGGGTTTTTAAATTGTGAAAGCGCTAATTGCGCTTTTTTTTGGAAATGCGTTGCCAACGCGTTTTTTGCAGAAAAATTTGCGAAATTTAGCGAAATTCGAATTTGCCAAGGGGTTTTTCTAATATTTGCGCTAATGCGCTATTGCGCATAAAAAATGTTAAATATAAAAAAAAATGCCTAAACCAAGCGCTAATAATAAAAAAACCCCAAAGCCAAACCCCTAAAGGAACTGGGTTTTTGAGTTTAATCCCCTAAAAGCCCCTTTAAAAAATGAAGGAAGTTGAAAACCCCCAAAGGGCCCAAAAAGCCTAAAATTTAGAGTCCCCCCTAACCCCGCACCGGGGGTTTTTTAAGCCCGGGCCCCCGGGACCCCCAACTCAGGAGGGGGCGAAGAGCTTTTTTTATTGGCTTAAACAAATTGGCGCTTAAAATTGGCGTTTTTTTTTTGGCCCCGGGCTGGGGTGGCCCCCGGGTGGGGAATTTTTAGGGGCCCCAAAAAAATTTTTGGCGTTCAAATGACGCCACCCCGAAAAATTCAAACCCCATTTTTTTTTCCCCCCAAAAATAAAAATTTCCAATTGGCCCCAATTTTTCAAAACCCCAGTTTGGGCCCCCGCCCGGGAAAAAAAACCCCAGAAGCCCAACCCCCCCCAAGCCCTTTTAAACCCCCAAAAGCCCCTGAGGCCCCAAAGAGCACCCCAGGGCCCCCCATGGCCGTTTTAATTTAAAAACCCCAAAAAGGGGGTTTCAAGGGGCCCCGTGGAAAAAAAAAAAAAGGGCCCTAATTAAACCCCCCGAGGAATTGGGGCCCAAAAAGGAATTTTAAATTTTTAACGTTAAAAAGGGCCCGGGGGGTTTTCGGGGGAAAGGAAAAAGGGAGCGGGTTTTTAAAAACCGCCTTTAAGCAATACCGTTCCGCAAATTACTTTGGCCCTTTGTTGGCGGGGAAATTTTATGTGCGAATTTGGGCCCAATTATGGGGCCCACCGTTCAAAAACCCAAACCGTTGGAAAAAACTTGGGCCCCTTTCCCAAAAATGCGAGTGGGGGCAACGCCCGTTGGGCCCTAAAAAACGTTGGCGAATTTCATATTAAACCCCCTGCCCGAAAAAGCCGGGCGATCCGGGAAATTTAGATAAACCCGTGGCGAAACCCCTGGGGTTTTAAGGGGCCCCTTTTTCCCCATTAAAAATAAAATGCGAATTGGTTATTGGTAATTGCAACCCGCGAATTTTCCGGGTTCCCCAATATAGGCCCCCGTTGCCCTAGGGGAATTTTTCAAAAATTTGCTTGGGGAGTAATGATGTTACCCTTTCTTTTTCCCTAAATTTTTGTACGTTGGGTTCCGAAAGTAACGTTTAAAGTAATTAGGGGTCGTTTTAAAATTACGAAAAATTCCCGCTATTAAAATTGGAAGGAAAAAGGTTTTTTATTCCCGTTTAACTTAGGTTTTTTACCCGCCCGACAGCGCTTTTCCCAAAAAACTTAATATTTGGGGGGGAAAGGCTAAAAATAGGGGTAAAAACCCGTAAATTAATTTTATTTGCAAAAGGAAAGTTGGGCCTTAAAAATCCCCTAAGGGTATTGTGGGGGAAGGCAAAAAAATTTTAAAAGGTAATTAGCGCTTTTTAGCGTTTAATAAAAATTTTAACTTTAAATTTAAAAGTTAAAAGTTAATTTTAATTAACGTTTAGTTAAGTTAAGTTAATTAGCGCTAATTAGGTTTTTTTAAAAAGGGGAAATAGCGCTATTAGCCTTTTAATTTTAGCGTTGAAGGAAAAAAATATACATATTTTTTTTGTAAAAAAATAGCGCTAATTAGCGTTATTTAAAATTTTTGCCAAATTTAGGCTATTGCGTTTTTTAGCGCAAATGCGAAATTAGCGTATTTAAAATTTTAATAGCGCTAATAGCGTTTTATTAGCGTAAAATTCTTTTAATTTGTAAATTTAAAAATTAGGCAATTTTTTAAATGCGGTATTAGGCTTAAGATTTAACCAATTAGGGATTTAAAAATTTAATACGTAAAGCACAATTTAGGTTTAACGTAAAAAAAATTTTTGTTTTAAATTTGGCATTTCAAATTTTAGGAAACGCTTTTTTGGTTTTTTAGGCGGTGTTACTTTTTTAAATTTTAAACCAAAAATTTAAAGGCAAATTTTTTAATAAAATACCCAAATTTTAAGAAAGGGGCAAAAAGGGGTTAAAAATTTTTGCCCTAAGGTTTTTTAAAACCGTATGCCCAAATTTGGGAAAATTAGGGGTTCCAAATAGGGGGCCCCTTTTTTAAAATTTTAGGCCCGCTATTTTAAAGGGGTTTAAAAATTTTTAAAAAAAAAAATTTTTTCTAAATAGGCTAAAGTGCAAAAAGCGCAAAAATAGCGCTCCTAATTCCTTTTTTTGGCGCAAAATTTTCCCGAAAGCCCCCCCACAATGGTTTTTATAAAAAAAATTTTTTGCGCCAAATTTTTATTTCAACAAATCCAATAGCCAATTTCCAAATTTGCCCAACTTTGGTTTTCTTCGCCCGGTTTTTGGATTTTACCGAAAAAATTTACCAAGTCCCTCAAATACCAAATTTCCCCATACCCCCAACGTTTTTTTGTTGTTTTTGGTTCCCGAAACAAAAAAGTCCGCTTTTTCTCCCAATAAAAGGGAAAAAAAAGGTTGTTTGGGAAAGGAACAGAAAGGGAAATTTGAAAGGAAAGGGAAAAACTCTCTTTTCCCCTCTCTCTCTTTTTCTCTCTCTTTTCCCCCCCTTTCTCTTCCCCTTTTCTTTTTTCCTCTCTCTCCTCCCCACCTAAAATTTCCTCGCTTTAAAACCCCTTTCTAAAGTGAAATTGCTGCCAAAGTACTCCCAAAATTTCAAGTTCAATTTCAAAATTAAATTTAAAAAAATTTTTGCTTTTGAACTGAGAAAATATAGGGGATTTAAATTTGACTTTAAGGACTGTGAGTGTAATTTAAACTGGTTTGTTCAGTCACCCGTATTAAAGGGCAAGTGGGCGGGGGTGCAAAATATTTGCACAGGGGCCCCCAAAACATTTTAGCCACGTTAACATCTCCCGCATAAATATAGCCAGTATGAACCCATCCCAAAAAGGAAGCGAGAGGGGCTAGATGATTTAAACAATGCCCCCCCCCCCTTTTTCCCCTTTTACGGGGGGGGCCCTCCGGTTCCCCCAAATTTCACCCCCAAACCCCCCGAGACGCCCCCCCGCAATCGACATCCGGTGGTAATCAAGTTCTTCAGCCCCAGTCACTAGTGCACTATTTACCCCAGGGGTGGCAAATCCCAAAAACCCCGGAAAAGCCTCCCATGGTCAACCACAAAGGCTCCAACCATCAAAGGCCCCAAAACTGTACCACTTCCCCAAACCCAAAACCAAACCAAAAATGATGGAAAAAAACAACAATATTGTTGTTTGCAAATCTTTGCGGACAAAACGCAAAATTTAACGAAAAAATCAAGCAAGGTGAAATATAATTTGTTTGATTTTAGATAAAATACCCGCGGATTGTCGCAAATAATTTTAATTTTGGGGTTGGGGACCTTTTAAAATATAACGCTTTTTCCCAAAATAGCTTTAGTATTTTAAATGGTCCCACCCCCCAAGTTAGAAAAAGTTCGTTTTTTTGGTATCAAGGTTGTTGATTTTGATTATGTTCCCAACGAGTTTTGCTTTCCCCCTTCGTTTTGTCCAATGAAGGCCCCGAATACAGACTTGGCCCCCTTGGTGGGGATCAGTCAAAATGAAGGGGGGAAAACATCCCCAAATTTCCCCCCTCCCAAAATGCACCTCATCGCTGATAATGAGGATACCTCCCGGCAATGATGGGTTTTGAACAAAAAGGTGAACCGGTGCCCTTTTTAGTGATCCTCGAGGAAACCTATTCACAGATTTATAACTTCAAGAATTCTGGGATGCCAAGACCAACATGATCTGCCCAGAGTCCGACTCCTACCAATTGTGGGGTATTAACAACATGAAGGGGTAGACAATGGAATCCTTAAGGACACCCTTTGCAAAAAAATCGGGGCAGTTTGTCAGCGTATCCATGTAAAAAAACGGGGGTTAATAGTTTTTGCCAAGATTGGTATTTCTCCCAGCACTAACCATGTTTTTTCGGTTGCAAGGGTTGGCGTTTGTCGGAACCCAAAAAAAATTTTCCAGTGACGAGTTGAAGGGGAAAGGGAATTTCAATAAACAATATAGAGCCATATGACTGGAAGAGGGGAATGGAGCATTTTGAAAGTCGTGGAAAAAAAATTTGTAGAAAATTGTGACTGCACTCGTGCTCGACGAGGTAATGCTACGGCCGGCAGGGTTTGGGATTCTTGCAAACAAAAAAAGGGTATTTTTATATCCCCCCCAAAAACGTATGCGATGGGGTTAAACATTTTTTCGTAACAAAGATGAGGCTTGTGTATATCACAGCGGGTTGCAATTTGTCACAGTCCAATTTTGAACCTTTACGAGGCCAAAAAGAATAATTATCCAAGAAAACATGTTGGTCATCAGATTAACCAAAAATGTTATTGTCTGCAAACACTACCGTGAAAAGATGAACTGTTTTGGTGGTGAACCCAAATTTTCACCAGCAGCTCTCCCCTATTTTAAAAGTAATGGATTCCTAATACAGTCTCAAAGCGAAATTTTTGTGGCGATAATCGAAACAAGCAGTTTTTGCGATGAGGCCCTGATAAAAATGTGTCGAACACCGGGCTGGCAGTGTTCTTCACAAGCTCAGCGTGCGATGGTTTAAATTGGGGTGTGAGGGTGGGGAAGATGAAATAGGAAAGCATGTCTTTTTAGGCCGACGATTTTTCGGACCGAAAGACAGCCAGAAAAAAAAGGGTTCCCATTCAAATTTCCAAAGAGTGGATCGGAGATGGGATCGAGGGTGTGAAAAAAGGGATGGGAAAGAAAAAGAAGAAAGTGGTACACTAAGTGTGGCTGGAAATTACAGCTCAAACACTCAGTCCGTCATCTGCCCAGGGATGGGATATGTTAAAAAAAGTCCAGGCCCTCCTACGCTTTACTGCGATCTGATGTAGCCTGATGACAAAAATACTGTGAAAAATTCTCTCCCCATTCAAGGAAAAAAAACGATAAACTGGGAGCAGAGGGTTTTTGGGCGATGAATTTTGGGTACAAAAAGAAAATATTGTATTTCTCCCGGGATCGAGCCTTTCCGGCCACATAGACCCTGATGGTGAAGGAATTTTTCATCGGCCCCCAAGGGGATTACACCATAAATATTTTATTGACTTTTCCAGTCAAAAATCAACAACGTGAAAAATATTTGGAGAGCGAGTCTACCCATCCTGACAGGGTCTGTAATGTTTCCTGCCCCCCGACCTCTTTTTGGAGGAGTGTGTGCCCCAAAACCCCTTCCCAAAAGGTTTTTTGCAATTTTTTGACAACCGAACTAGAGTTGTACAAGGCCCAATGGGACATTTACAAACAATTTTTTTGGTTGTTCAAACCTCCGATGGTTACCAACCCCAAAATATGTGACCCCGTGGACATTGCGGAGACAAAAGTGATGAGATAAGATGCGAGAATAACTTCAGGCAAAACGAAAAAGTTTTTTGCAAAGCTAGAAGGGGTTGGGGGTTTTGGGTTTTACGCCAAGACTTTTCTGATGAAAGCAACGAGACTGTACAACAAGTCAAGTTCCCCGAATTTTTTTTTGAAAGGTTCTGCAGGGTTTTCGGGGATTTAGCAGTGGGTTTGGGAAAATTTTTGTTTAGCCCCGGGGTTGATGGAATTTTTTAAACAGAAACCCAACCCCTGGTAGAACCCAAAAAATTTTTGTTTTTTGGTAATATCGTTCGGTGACTTTTTTAGGGTTTTTTTCTCCTCTTGGGGCTTCGGGGGGTTTTTTAAAAGAGCACCCGTGAATCCCAGTTCGGGATGGTGACAAAGCCTCTCCGTCCTTTGTGGGAAATTTTAAAAATTGGGTGCTCATTCCTCTACTTATGTCCGTTTTTTGTTTATAAGGAGAAAGGATATGAGTGCAAAAAAAATTTTTTTAAAGCTAATCGAACCAAATATCGGTAAAACTTGCCCCTCAACATTGCCAATTAAAGGGTTTGGCGAGTTTTTTGCAGTTGTTTCCCGGTTGTTTCCCCAGCTGGAAGATTTTTTTGTGAGAAGGGGGGTGTTGAAAACAACAAGTACTTTGTTGGCTCAATTTTAAAAAAGAAGCGCTTTAAAAATTGTTGGGTACTACGATCGGTTTTAGGCAGTTTCCGATGGTGGGGGGAGGGATTGGAAAACATTTCCCCTATCTGTTGGAGATATGTACAACGATACCTTCCGAGAGTTTGGGGAGTCTGAGTTTTATGCAACCCGGGGATCGTCTCTTTAACTTCTTTTTCCCAAAAGATAATCCACAGATTGGACATAGGAGGTCCAGGTTTGCAATTGTTGTGTGTTTTGTGATTGCAATATGTATTTGGTAATCAAATTTTTACTTTAAAATCTAGTGAGGCGGCGGGAGGGGAAAAAAAACAAAAAATTACTGATGAAAAGGAAAAGGAAACTAAGAGAAAAATATCAGTTTTGAACCCCAGATATTTTCACGGGTTCCATTTAGATCGTTTGTGCCAAACACACTGAGTACTTTGACTTCTCTACTGACCCATTTCTTTCCATCTTCTTCTGCCCTGCAAAATCCCTCATCAACCCCTTCTGTTCTTTTCGATGTATTTTGATTATTTTGGGGGTTTTAAAAAAAAATTTTAGTTCTCCTGGTGAAGGGTTCCCTTTTTTAAATCGAAATGAGGAGATAAAACGAGATTTAACCCTTTTCCCTCGATGAGTTTTTGTTTAACGGGACCATTGTTTTTTGGTTTCGTTGGGGTTAAATCGGCAGTTGGACTACATTTTTTCCCTTTTAAAGGAGTTTTGTTTCGAACGAAAATTTTGTTTTTTGTTGTTTTTTTTGGGTTGGCCCCTGCAAATTAAGGCCGGGGGGGGGTCGACGGGTTTTTTGGGGTGTTTTTTGAGGGGATACGTTATTGAAAACACTGGGCAAGGCGGGTCGATTTGAACAGACGATCGATGTTGCGCGCACGTTTTGGGCCAAAATTTGGGGGGTTTAACATTGGCCCATAAGGATGTTAAACCCCCATAAAACAGGATTGGGGGGGTCTAGAACTCCATCATTGTACCAAGGGTTCGTCTTGTCTTTATACCTTTTGAAAAATTTATGTTGTTTCTCCAACACTTTTTGATTTTTTGGGGGGTTTCAAAATATGCGGGAAAAAACCCTTTTTGCCCTAATTTTTTTCTCTTTTTTGGGACATCCCTCACTTCCCGAAATAAGGTAGGGCCAGACCTTGCGTTTGGATGTGTTTAAAAAGGGCCGTGTTCTTCAAAATTTTTTGTAGCGATTTTTTATTAAAGGCCCCCCTTCAAAAATTATGGGGTTTACATAAAATTTTCATGGAACCCCAAAAAAAGTTAACCCTATAATTTTTTAACGGGGCCTTAAAAAAATCGCACACAAATTTGAAGAACCGGTCCAGAACAACATGCCAAACGGCAAGGTCGGAGTTTGCCCTTATTTTAGGAAGTGAGGCAGGAGTCCCAAAAAGAGCAAAATTAGAGGCAAAAAGGGGCTTTTTCGCATTTTTGTAAACCCCAAAAAACAAAAAAAGGGAGTTGGAGTAAAAAGCAAAAACTTTTCGGAAGTTGGGATCAAAACAAGACGAAGCCTTGGACAATGAGGTGTTCTAGCCCCACCAATCCTGATTATAGGGTTTAAAATCCTTATAGGCAAATGTTAAACCCCCCCAAATTTGGCCAAAAAGGGGGCCCCCAAAAAAACGAGAGGAAGTGGCCCAGGCAAAGAACCCAAAAAAAAAAAAAAAACCCCCCGGGGGAAAAAGGGGAAAAAATGTTTGGTTGGGAAAAGTAGTTTTTTCTTTTCCCCCTTAAAGTTTAAAACTTTCTAAAAAACAAACCCCCAAAAAACCCCGGTTTGAAACCCCGCCTTTAATGAAGGGCGACACAAAAGTGGTTGGGGTGGGGGACTTCCGCGAAAAGTAAAATTTTTTCAATAAAAATTACTGGTTTTAAAGAACCCTTAAACGGTTTTTGGTTGAGAATCTAACAAGTAAAAAGGTTTAAGCATTTGGGGGGGTGGGGGTTGCTGTTTTGGGGCCCCCAAAATTTTTCCCAACCCCTTAATTGGGGGGCCGATAAAGGGGCTGAAAAAAGTTGAAAAAAAATTGAATCACAAAGATTTTTTTTTGGTGAAATCGACCCTTAAACGACCGTAAATGTTGTTTTTTTGGCCCCCCCCCCATTCTTCGTTTCCCCTTTATGGGGCGACCCGTTTCCCCAGTTTCCCCTTTGGCCTCCCCAATTTCCCCCCCAATTCCCCTTGGGGGGGAAAAGGAATAAAGACTCAAAAAAGGGGGTCAAGGAAAAGATCCTTTAAAAGGACGACTCCCCTAAAAAAATTTTGTTGATTCACTTTTTCGGGGCGAAATCTTTTTGGGGATCCGCCTAGGGGGGCCCCCGAAAATCTTTGAAATAAAATTTCTCCCGCCAAATTTGGAAAAAGGGAAAAAAAGGGAAGAAAAACTCGAAATAACAAAAGAAAAACTCTTTTATTAAACCCTGCCCAATTTTAAAAAATCATTAAACCCCTTTTCTCAAAAAAATTTTGACTTGGATCCCCCGGGGCCGGGGGCCCAAAAACCAGTTTCCCTTTGTTAAGGAACCCAAATTGGGGCCCCCGGGGGCCCTTTTGGGGTAAAAAGGGATAAAACCCCGACCCAAAACCGGGGGGTTTTGAATCTTTTTTTCATTTACACAACCCCTGAATAAAAACCTCCAAAACCCTTCTCATCAAACGGGCCGGGAAAAGCTTAGCCAACCCCCCCCACCGGGTGCCCCCCGGGGGGCCCTAAGAAGGAAAAAACCGTTTAGTTTACTGAACCTTTTTTAAAAATTTATTTAAGGGGCCCCCCAACGGGCCAAAAATGGTTGGGGGGTTTTGGATAAGACTTTTTAAAGGGGCCACCCCTTTGAACCCCTTTTTAAAATGCCCCATGGGAAAGCCCCAAAAACCCTAAGGCTACCAATCCAAAAAACTCCCCCCCCAACCCCCCCAAAGGGGGGTTTTTTCCCTTAACCCCCCCCATCCCCAAACCCCCCCACCAAACCCCCTTAAAAAAACCCCCCAACGCCTTAAATTTTTTTTTTACCTCGCCCAAAAACCCTCTTTAAAAACCCCCCTTTCCCCCCCCTTTTTAACAAAAAAAATTCGGCCCAAAAAAACCCAAAAAGTTAAAAGGGGTTTTAAGGTGGTTTTAGACTTTTTGCCCTTTAAAATCCCACCCCATGGTTTTTTTATGGTTAAAAACTCCTCAGGAAAACCCCCAAAAAAAATTAAAGGCCAAAACTTCGGGAAAACCTTGGGGGGGCTTTAAAAAAAAAAGCTTTTTTTAAATGGGGACCAAAAGATTTTTTAAAATTTTTTTTAAGTAAAAATTTTCCCGGGGGTTTGGATTTGTTTTTTGGGGGCCAAAAGCCCCCAAAATTAAACCCCCAAAACCAAATTTCCCCCCCAATTTGGGGGGAAAATTTAAAAAAAAGGCTTTTTTTAAAATTAATTTTAAAGAAGGGACAAAGAATTAAAAATTTTTTAAAATGGTTTTTAAACAAAGGGGTTTTAGGTTTTAAAAAATTTAAGCCCCCCATCATTTTTTGGGGCTTTTTGATTGGGAGAACCTTAACATTGTTTTAAAAAAAAAAGATAAAAAAATGTGGGTTTTTTCAAAAATTCAAAAATTCAAAAGGGCACCCCGAAAAGAAAAAAGAAATATTTTTAAAAATTAAAAAGTGTTTTAAAAAAAAATTTTTCTTCCCCCTTTTTGGAAATTTGTCCAAAAAAAACTCCCACCATTTTCAAAAATACTCAGTTTAAAGGGGGGGGATTTAGGGAAAAAAAGCAAAAATTTAAAAGACCACTCCACAAAAAAAGTAAAAAGTGGAAATTTTATTTAAAAAATTTGGGCCCTTTTTTAAAATTTTTACAAACCCCAAACCTGGAGGAAAAAGTTTTGGTAAAATTTTTAAAAAAAAAAAACCCGGGCCCCAATTTTAAACCCATGGTCAAATTTTCCCAGGTTTATGAAAACTTTAAAAAGTTTAAAATTCAAAACAAAAGGTATGCCTTTTTTTGGGGGGGGGAAAATTTTAAGTTTTAAAGTAAAAACACCATCTGGAGTTGGGCCCATGTTAACCTAAAAATGTAATAAAATTATAAGTTAAATGTAGAAAAGTTAAAATTTTAAATGAAAAAGGGTTTGAAAAAATGACAATGTAAAAAATTTTAATAAAATTTTTTAATAAAAAATCAGGGGGATGAAAAAAAAGGGTCATTGGTTTGATAAGGGGGGGGGATAAGGGTTTATGGATGTTTAAATGGGGAGTAAAGAAAAGGGAAAAAAGGGGAAAATGAAGGGAAAACCAATAAAAGGGGATTGAAAGGGGTTTAAAAATTGAAATTTTGATAAAATTTTAGAAAATTATAGATTTAATTTAAAGGGGTTTTAAAGGGGGAAACCCAAACGGGCCTTTTGGGGGAATAAAAATTTTATAATTTTTTCCCCCCTTTTTAAAAAGATTTTTTTTAAAAAAATTTTTTTAAAAATTTTTTTTTCCAAAATTTTAACCACCAAAAATTTCAATTTTTGGTTCCGAAAAAGGTTAAAATTTTTTAAAACCAAAATCAAAAATTATTTTTATAATCCCAAAAATGCTTTTATGATACGAAAAAAGAACCCGGGGAATTGGAAAAGCCAAGGGGGTTTTGCCCAATAAGGTGATCTGCCAGGGGTTACACTCAAAAGGGAGATAAGTTGTTGTAGGTTTTGATAATATAATAATTGAATAAGGTTAGGAAGGGGGATAAGGGTGAATAAAGGGCGTTAAAAAGTTCCCATCTTTTATTGCCAAATTTAAAAACGGGGACCTTGTTTAACAAAGTTTGGGTGTAATTTTATTTGAAATTTTTTAGAAAAAAAAGGGGTTGTTTAAAAAAAAGTTAGATTTTGCCTTTTAGGGTGTGGGGAAAAGGGGGGTTTGGGTTAATAGGGGGTTGAAAGTTTAAAAGAAAAAAGCAGCTAGAATAAAAGTAAAAAAATTTTGCAAAGTGAAACCAAATTAAAAACCTGAAAAAAAAGGTTTTTTAACATAGGGCTAAAAACGGCAGAATTGATTTTTTAAAAATTTTTCCAAATCCATTTTAATTAAACCTTAATGTTGGGTAGGAGAGAAATCTTATAATTATTTAAACATTTTTTTTTTAAAAAATAATTTTTTTTCCAATTATGCCACCCTAAAAACCCAAAAGTTTTTGGCATTTTGACTGGGAAACAAATGGGCTATTCGTGGGGGCCTGAAGAAATTTAAAATGTAAAAATCCCCCTTATAATGACATTTCCCCCAAAAAAAAAAAAAACCGCCAAAATATTTTTTTGAACTGCATGCAAAATATCGATAAATTGGACGAATACGGGGGAATGTTTAGTATTAAAAAGAAGAAATTTAAAATTCTTTTAAAAAAAATAGTGAAATTTTATGGGTTGGACATTTGGTTTTGCCCCAAATTTCGGTAGGCGTTGAAGTAAGGGGGAACAAACAACAACAAATAAATTAAAACCCCAAGGGGGGTTGACCCCGTTTTTTAAAAAACCCCAAAATAGGGAAAAAGTTAACCATTTTTTTACAATAACCCAAAAAAACAAAAAAACAGTATATTATGGGTTTTGGTCAAAATGGTTTGGGGGTAAATTTTAAAATTGTGTTATTAATTGATAATTGAAAAACCTTTTCATGGAAGGGGAAGGAAAGGGCCTTTTTAAAAAATAAAATTTCTCAAAAAATTTTCCGCGCTTTCCGCCCCCTCCCCAGTGAAAAAGGGGGGAATTTAAGGTTATTTTAGGGTTTTTAAGGGGTGTCGTCGAACGCTTTCCAAAACCTCACTTTAGGTCCTTAATTTGGTGTGAACCACGTGTATTACCGTACGTGAAGCCCCGGACCACCCCTCGTGTATAATGGGTGTAGACAACCAATGAGGGGATCGAAATTAAATTGGACACTTGATAGTATTTCAATTACATGGAAATTTACACAGGCGTCAATTTGGTCACGTGTAGGGTTCACCAGCCAATAGTGATAGCGAGATATCACACTACACCAGATTGGGGGTGAAGAAGAAGTTTGACTTCCATTTCTCAAGATTCAAGAAATTTCAAATCTTCAAAACTCTATGAACTATATAATTACTCTCTCTCTGGCAATGCATGTTATAGCGGTCAAAGAAAGACCTAATATTGATTGTTCATTATGAACAAACCTAAGCTAGTCACTGGCATCGACATTGTTATTTCGGCCGGGTGAGATGAATTATAGGCTGCTAGATGAAGAGATAAACAGTGAAAGTATAGTAGTAGTTCACTGTTCATCTTGTCCTGCCAGTGACTTAAACCCCATTATCAACTATAATAGAAGCCTATATATAAAGCGCATATAAAGCCTATATATGCTATAGCGCATGTTTAGAATGTTTTGCTTTCGAAATATTCGATTATTCACATTTCAAACATGTAAAAGTGGAAGCATTGTGACCATTTTCGAAAACAATTCAGTATTCATAGTTACCGGCTCAGTTGCCATGTCAACCATAAAATCGGGGTTAGTTATGTAAACAAAGAGGGATTTGAAGAGGAATTTTCATCAGCCCATGCTTGAAGCATACAACTATAAAATCAAACACACCATCCGATCCCCATTAAGTCAAATCTAAACTTCCCACTAGCCTCCCTACTAAAATAGTCGATACAAGTGATGAGGTGCAGTCTCTATATAGGGGGAAGTAATTTTGATATCTCCTTCTGGTGATCAACACACACACACGCCCTCTGTACAACAGTTTAATGGGGAATCTCACACATACACGGGCAGAACTCGGTTAAGGAGAGATTAATTAGTATTCTGAATAATGAGTTCAGAGCAAGAATTAAATAGGGAAGAAAATCGAAAAATAGGGTTTGGTAGCTTAGTGGTTTATAGCTCCGAGCATGTCTCTCTGGAGGTCCCTGGTTCAATTCCCGGTCAAACCCAGTATTTTTCGATTTTCTTCCCTATTTAATTCTTGCTCTGAACTCATTATTCAGAGTCTCTATATAGTTATATATATTTTGCTGACCAAGTTGCGTCTACCTCAAGATGTATTACACACTCCTTACATTTGAAATGGCTATCAATTGATGCATGACTAGTATTTCAGGCAGCCCAGGTACCTCATGTGGTGTCGATATTGACTATTGTACAGCATGCTCAATCGGAATCCCTAATTTTCCCTAATCGGAATCCCTAATTAGGGATTACTAAGAACATAACAATTAATTGTTATTATCTTAGTAAAAACTTCTTACCCTCGGGTAGGGGCGCGCGATACAGAGTCTAGCTAGGCAAGTCGTATGATTTCCCTCAATCCCTAGAGCCGGATAATTAAGAAAAGCAATTCTTTATTTCAGATCTGAAAGATGTGGAAAACTGGGATGAAACTGGGAAAAAGTTCCTACGAGGAAGGGCCCCTTCAACAAACAGAGTAATGGTGATCACAAAAAGGGAAATGTAAATGGTTATAGCCGATAGGAAGAAGACCCGTACAAATTATAATATGATTACATGGCTTATTATATTAGGTACAGCCAGGGAGTCTCTGCTTCACCCCCATATCAGTTTTCTTACCATATACCATACCAACGTTTCTCTTATGATCCCTGGCCCTCGGGGGTGAAATTAGTTTACTCCTACACGAGGGTCGAGGTGCCACTGTTTTGTTGCTAAACCCCACGGCTCTAGACAAGATACAGTCGACAAAAATCCGCATTATATGCAGGTGTACTGGGTAACAGAGCTGAAGGCAACTATAAAGTACCCCATACACAAACAAAATTGATCCCCCTGCGCAGTGGGGATCGAATATAAATTTTGTTAGCTGCGTCGAAGAGCTTTCTTTCTCTTCCTAACAAGGAGCACACTGTAAAAATATAAAAGTATCCCTATCGACTATAATAATTGGGGGAAAACAGTCGCGCCTAAACCTCGGGCTATTTTCCACTGAGACCTGAGATCTCAGTCGTGATTCAGACACGACTGTTAATACCCCCATTAGAGGCAAAGATTGAAAACATATTTAATCAAACGTTTAACTATCTCAGATTTCAACTTGACGAAACACTTGGTGACATAGACACCGTGCGCGACCAAGTGAGCTCAATCTTGGTCGCGCACGGTGTCTATGTCACCAAACGAAACACTTGTTTGGTCAGCCAAAGCTCTGACCAGTGACCACAGCTGTTCAGTTCTTGTGTGCTCCGCATGCAGAAAGAAATGAGAATATAATGCTCTGACAGTAAAACAGTGAAATAACCTTGAGTACTAGCTGCCGGGTGAGACCCCTTTAACTCAACAAACTATGGGGGGAGACACGCCGGAGTTCTAACCTCGCTCTTGAATGTCAATTATAATAAAATATATGTAATGGACTCAGCGATTCAAACCAAACCAAATATATGTAATGGTCAACACGTACTGCTTACCTGAAAACAAAAAGATATTTCTTTATAAAGGAGCTGTAATACTACACTTGCTAGATCAGTAGCTATAGCTGTATAATGTTTGTTTATGGGGTGGAAATGGGCCTGGTTGTATGATGTTTACTGTAGCGATTACGAAACACATCCATCATACATCAAGTCCAAAACGTCTACCTTCTCGCCGGTCCACCCTGATTTCGACTAAATGACTGAGGACGCTGCGGTTTTTCGGGTTGGCAACCCGTCTGACTTTAATAACTTGCTACGAATCTCTCGGCATCCTCAAATTTGGCGTCAGCGAATGCTGGCAAGCACCTTACTCCGGACAGCGAGGTTAGGGTGACCAGAGGACGGGAGGAGGGTAAAGCTGATTCAGGTGATTCGGGGCCCTCCGACCTGATGGGAGTCTCGGATCTTAAATATATTTTTTATATGCGCAGCATACAGACGGAAGAACTATAGTTCTTCCGTCTGTATGCTGCGCATACAGTGAACATGATACATAGAAGTATAACAGAACAGCTTACCTAAAACGAACAATAGAGTCTGGATACAAAGACTACACGACGGATGAAACTCTAACAGAAACCATCACTTGTACGTGGTAGCTAAAGGTCTATAAATCTAATAATGGTCGACTCGAGTTTCATACATCTGGGCCCCCGTAATCCGCTGTTCTGATCAGATCAGAACGATGTGCCTGGTGAAACTCGAGTCGAGTTTCACTGTACCGGCATTAGACCCTTAGGCCAAAAACCCGCCCTAAGAGAGGGAGAGAGAGAGAGAGAGAGAGAGAGAGAGAGAGAGAGAGAGAGAGAGAGAGAGAGAGAGAGAGAGAGAGAGAGAGAGAGAGAGAGAGAGAGAGAGAGAGAGAGAGAGAGCGAGAGAGAGAAAGAGAGAGATCTCATGAGATCTCGGATATATCTGGGTTACAATGTTACATTCGGTAGGTTGGGTTTATGAAGGGGTTGTAGTAGTGGTATGTTGTGAATATATCAGTAGGTATGTCTATTATACAATTGTAAAAAACTTAAAAGCACAACTTCAGCTCCATACCCGGTATTGTTGAGGTAAAGATCATAACTTCTACTATTCTAATGATAATTCCGAGTGTAGTTTCAGAAGGGTCCTTGAAGTCATCGTACAGGAATACGGCAAGGGTCGGTTCCGAAGTGACAGGACAAGGAACTGTGTAGGTCTGGTGTTCCAAGTCAAACACTAGACTGACAGAATTGATAGTACTACAGGTGGTATTGATGGATGATCCGATGAGAATCACTTGGGTACCGATTAGTCGCTTTAGAGACTTTTCGTCAACTCCTAGATACCTAGTGATTGAATAAGTTGCATTGGTAACTAATTGAAAACTGCTATGTAGCACTATTAATATTATTATATACTAGAATTTCAAAAGAAAAATAAGATACAAAACCAATATGATATAATACAATTACTTGCTTATGATGACCACCTTCTCCACGGTAGTCTCTCTAGAAAGAGTCAATTTCAGCCACTCCGGATTGCCATCAAGACTTGAGTGGTATGAAGTGGTAATGTCGCTATCCAGTACATTTTCAGGCACAAGCGTGCTAGATTTCCAGGTTGTTACTGTCCTCGCGGTAGCCTTGCTCACAGCAACTTGAAGGGATTTACCATCGGAGGCTGACAGCAACAACAACACAACCAGTATGAACATGGTGCTAAAAAGTAATAAGAGAATAACTACAAAAGTTCAGTAAAAGCCGTACTTTTCCAATTAATTTTTGCTCAGATCTCACTAATGAATAATTAATTAACCTGTGTGTGTGTGATCACGTCTCTCTGAAGGTCCCTGGCTCAATTCCCGGACAAGCATAGTTTAAAAAATCTTTCAATTAATTTATCCTGCCTGTGCCTGTTTGTGATTTCCCCGTAGCCTATTGAACAAAGGGCGTGTCCTGTGTATCAGCAGCAGAAGGAGAAATTAAAATTACTTGAGACTTCCTAATTTATTATATGATTAGATGACTGGTTAAAATGGTCTATTACTTTTTAGTGCACGAGGCCGAAGGCCGAGTGTTCTAAATACAACAATAATGAACCGAGACCGACAGGTCGAGGTAGATCCTTTTACTTAGCTGCCGAGCCTGCGAGGCACGCTAAGTGTAACTACTGAGCAAGCCTGCGAGCTCTGTAGTTGTACTTTTGGGCCGAGCCTGCGAGGCCTAAAAGTGAAAGAATCTTTAACATTATTGTTGTGTAATAGAGCATGTAAAAGCAGTCATCTAATTATATTAGATGATTTTGGAAACAAACTGAGTGAACGAGATAAAGATTGAGAGAGAGAGAGAGAGAGAGAGTGAGAGAGAGAGAGAGTGAGAGAGAGAGAGAGAGAGAGAGAGAGAGAGAGAGAGAGAGAGAGAGAGAGAGAGAGAGAGAGAGAGAGAGAGAGAGAGAGAGAAAGAGAGAAAGAGAGAAAGAGAGAAAGAGAATGTGTGTGAGAGAGAGATAGGGAAAGAGAGAATCGAAGGCAGAGAGGGAAAGCAGATGCAGGCCGCTCATTGGGGTGGTGCCATCACGTGACGATCACGTGACCTATAGTTACAGAGGGGAAGAAAAGATAAGGGTTAGGGCGTGTGTGACGATCACGTGACCTAGAAGAGTTGCAACATGTCGCAGAGGGAAAGAAAAGATAAGCGTGTGCTGTTGCGTGTGCAGTAGTTAGGGCGTGTGTACTGTGTAGTGACGTAATGTTCACACTGTGTGCGTGTGACTAGAAAGTGTTTAATTTTTCACATACCACTGCAGCGGTATTTTACTTTATAATTACTAGTGTTTTTGCAGTGGTCTAAAATTTCACAGTACACTTTAACCACCGGAAACAGTGTACTGTGAAAATTTAGACGACCGGTCAAAATTGTCTAATAAAAAATAGCTTTGAAGTTTGCAGAAAAAAAGATAAAATTGTCCACGTTCATTGCTTAACAATTAAAAAACAACGAGCGTGGAAAAACACGCTTCGATCACTCGCTGACGTACGCACGTGTCGTGTAAGCTGTTCCAAATGGGAAACTCACAGCTCTAATCGCTCCAACTGCAGTAATTCTATTGATACCACGTGAAGCGTTGCGGCGCCACTTAACCGGCCTGTTGTAGCATTCCCCCACAGTAACAGACACCGCTTTAATTTCTCTAACAGTAGGCAGCTAAAAGCAGGCTGATGCAGGCAGACAGCTCAAAAACTATGGTAGGCAGACTCTACTGCACTAACGGACTCTAAACACAAGGAGGACTCTATACCTAACCCTAACCCCTAACCTCGAACCCAAATAAGGGCCCTAAACGAGTATATAGGGGCACGGCGAACTCTCGCTTCCGGCCTAAAGGGAAAAAACCTGGAGAAAACAGGCATTCGTGCAGTCATTGTCTATTATAACTGCCGCGTCCCCCCTTTCAACTCTGTCTGGCTGGAGAGGGGCGAGAATGGGAGATAAAGATGGGGTAGCTATCACATGAATACCTACAACAATGGGAGAAAATTATGACACCTTTGACATATAACTGATAACAGGGGGGGGAGTTTGGCGGCCAACATCGGCCTGAATATAATTATGCAGTATTTTCAAAAAATATTTTGTCCGGATCTGAGGGGGCTCCAAAATACTACAGTCGGACCCCGATTTACCGGAATCCTCGGGGGAAGCCATTTTGCCCGGTAAATCGGGGTGCCCGGTATATCGGGGTAGAGCATATTTGACCCATAAATCCTACTTTTGTCCAAAATTCTATACCAAGACACCTCTAACTGTACAGTACACATTTATTAATGACAATATGATCATTGCTTCTGTCATTAGAAATAGAAAATTTAAAAAATTTAGAAACTTTTTCTAAGGTAAACCACCCCGACCAAGTCCGAATCGTGTTTCGAATCGGTATACATCTTATCGCATGTCCTGCCGCTAATTAGACGGTTCGAAACGAACCGATACGTGATACCATGCCGAATCTGGGCACCTTCAGCAGGGTCAGGAAGTATCAAAGTTTCAAAATAACTTTTTCTCTGAAAATTTACGGGGAGCATCGATCAAAGCATTGATAATGATTCTGTAAAATTTTGCAAAAAAAAAGTTATGAAGTTTTTCTAAGGTATACCAGCCACGTTCGAATCGTGTTTCGAATCGGTGCATCTTATCACGTGCCCTGCCGCTAATTAGATGGTTCGAAACGAACTGATACGTGATACCATGCCGAATCTGGGCACCCTAAGCGGGGGGAGGAAGTATCAAAATTTCAAAATAACTTTTTCTCTGAAAATTTACGGGGAGCATTGATCAAAGCATTGACAATGATTCTGTAAAATTTTGCAAAAAAAAGTTATGAAATTAAGGTATACCAGCCACGTTCGAATCGTGTTTCGAATCGGTGCATCTTATCTTGTGTCCTGCCGCTAATTAGACGGTTCGAAACGAACCGATACGTGATCCCCATTAGACCTAGCGAATTGCAAATGCAAGTTTACCAACCGGCGAAAATTTTCCAAAAAAAATCGGGGGAAAGAAATCCTCCCGGTAAATCGGGGTTCCGGTAAATCGGGGCCCGGTAAATCGGGGTCCGACTGTAATAGTAATAGCGACAATTCTTGCGTCGGCATTTGTGTAAGAATTAGACATTTTACATATTGTATGAGTCATGATACAAAGTAAAATAAGCAGCTTTTCGAGTTCAACGATCTCAGATTGTTTTACAAGATTGTGTATGGTATGATTAGCATCACTGTCCCTCAGTACATTCAACCGATCAACCCCAGCACACTCAGGGCCACCCGTCAGAATAGTGACATTCGTGACGGTCGTGACAGAACGACTCTAGTTTTCATGTCTGCCTACAATACGAACATTCATAGGGCTCTTAGGACTAGCTTTTTCACCGGGTCACTGACTTGTGGAATAAGCTACCCTACCCTATCAGACAGAGTGAATCTTTGACTGAGTTTGTCCGTCTCACTAAGAAACACCTTATTGAATCCATTGTACCCAGTAACGATCTATAGTACACTCTACACCTCCCCCTCCCCCATCCCTTCCCACTCTGTTCATGTTCACAGTCCGAGATATGAGGCTGCTCCACCCTCGGGATAGCCGCCAGTCCGCCAGGTATTTTCTACCCCCTCTCTTTAGTACTTCAATTTCCGTGACGAGGCTTTTGCAGTATTTTATAAGCCTTCTATCAGGTTTTCAGAGCCCCTTAGCTGCAGCAGACGCTGTGTGGGGTCCCTAGTGTGTACGGTTTTTATGTGTGTATTGAATTCCTTAACTTTGTATGTATACCTAAAATAGTTCTTCCCAGTAAAAAATGGACGCTGTGCGGGAGGGAGAGCGCTCTACCAATATAATTGCTGTATATGCTCTCCAAAAACATCCACCAACACCACCTTCTATTCCTCTTTTTGTTCTTTTTAAAGGTTGTAGGTACATCGTAGAACCATTTATTTAATTCTAACTAATCGAATAATTTGATACAACAGTAGGAATTGACACAGGCCAGGTCTTGATTTTGATACTCGTCCGAATCATCGAGTAGAGAATCACGTATCATGATATCTAAGTTAACTGGGGCGAACGGGTTTGCTAGTGTTTTTCTAAATATAGAAAATTTATTCTTTTTACTAGGCTCACAGATCTGCTAACTGTTATAGCTTTGGAGATCTGCTGACTTTGGTTAGCTTGAGAACTACTGAGTACTGACTTTGGAATTTAGCTATATACGTTGACATGTTCCTTGTCTGTCAGCTCTCACACCGGGCCGAAGGCCCGGTGCGAGCTTACGCGAGCCCGAAGGGCGAGCGTAAGCTCAAGTGCCGATAGACAGACTGCGTAGCATGGCAATATATACGTTTTGGTTTCATCAATATCTCGACCAAAACGCAGAGTTCACGTCATCTGACTAGAAACTGGCCTATTATATTTGACCGCCTGCTTAGTCTCAGAATTTATAAATCACTGAATGCTTTATCATTTACCCGACAGTTTGTATTAATAATATTTAATTCATAATTAAAACCGTTATTAAAGTCGGATTTTTTGAAGTTGTCACCCCCCTTTTCGTGCGCGGAATGTTTTTGCGCGTCACATCACATGTTAACGTGTGGTGTGCGCGTCAAAATTGATAAATTTCACATGCGCGGTCATTTGGGGGTGACAACTTCAAAAAATCCGACTTTATTATTTTTAGGACTCCATTACGATGATAAAAACTACTCACAGTACCCTCCTGAAGATTCTTTACTTGATCGTCTACACGATGGTGGTCATGACTCTAGGGGCACTCTTTCTTTCACACCCTATCTCGGGACCGGTGAAAAAAACTATATGTTCTCATGATTTGATTGATTTGATTTGGAAAAGGATAAAAATCGATATATTTATAAAGACAATATCCCGGTTGGCTCCTATTGACGGAGTGTCAATATAGACGGAGCGCTTACACCTCAAAATACTCTAAAAAATTCACACACAGACAGTTCTCACACACTACGGACAAACAGACTAATACAGTATATTTTTAATAGGATAAACAAAATCTAATATGGCTGCTATAGATAATATATTGATTATTTCCCCCTCCCTAGCCAGCCCCCAAAAATTCTTGTTTGTAAATGTCTTGTAATTAATTTTGTGATTAGATTCGCGACTGTGCGATTGCTTGTTGTATAGTTTCAACTCTTCAACACCACACCAAAGAAATAAATAATTTGAAGTCCATGAGATAGGAAAGATTGATCTAAAGTTTAGAAAGTAGGTGAAGTCAATAGCACAGCCGCGAATTTACGAATTTGGAATATTATTCCAGAGGTAATCTTTGAGCTTGGCCACAAAGGCGTCATGAGAATCTAGGCATCGTAGTTCATGCGGAAGGTTATTCCATTCCACATGGATACGGTAAAAATAACTATGTTTAAAAGCGTCAATATTAGGGTTATGTGTGCAAATGATGTCTGTTTGGTCCCGGTTTGTCTGTTGTCTAGTTGTACGCCTGTCGTGTCTGTCAGGGATGTATTTGTGAAGGAACATTGGAAGTTTTAGGGATGAAGATCCGTAGAATATCTTATGAAACAGTTTTAAGTCATTATAAAGGAACCTTTCGGTAATAGGAAGAATCTTTCTTTGTTTAAGTTTACTGACATACGTTTTCCAATCATAGCTGAGCTCCATTTCATTATTTATCCATTTTAATGCACGTTTTTGGAGCTTTTCGAACTTTTCAATACTAGAGGCTGAAACTGGTCGCCATATCTGGCTGCAGTGTTCAAACAACGAACTAACAAGACTGACATAAAGTGTTCTCCTCTTTAGAGGGGAATCAACCAGAGCACTAGTTCTCTTGACTAGGCCTAACCTCTGAGACGTTTTAGAAATTATCATGTTTTGGTGTTCTAGAGGCGATAATTTTCTATTGGTGATCACCCCCAGGTCAGTTTCATTTGTACATTGTTGAATCTCACTACTTCCTAAGTAATATTTTAGGTTAACAGGCTTATGCTTCAAGGTACATCTAAGAAGTTTACATTTATTAGGGTGGAACTTCATTTTATTTTTCACACTCCACTCAATCAATCTATCAATATCAGGCTGGAGACTATCATTTTCATTCTTAATCGTCCTCCAGATTTTTAGATCATCTGCATATAGCTTTATATTGGTTTCTCCTTCATCCCCAATGGCCTCAACTATATCATTTATAAATAGAACAAAAAGGAATGGACCGAGGATGGATCCTTGAGGGACTCCACTCTTAACATTAGACCATTCCGAGAATTCACCATCTAATGCTACTCTCTGTCGACGTCCAGATAAGTACGCTTTAAGAAATTGCAACATTTTACCGTTTATGTTATACTGGACTTTAAGTTTTTCAAGTATGACATCGTGTGATACGCTGTCAAAAGCCTTTTGAAAATCAAAATATATAATATCTGTTTGCAAGTGTTGGTTTAAATTTATTGCTAGCTCACAGTTAAACTCGATCAGTTGGGTCGTACATGACTTCAGTGGTACGAACCCATGCTGATGAGGTGTAACTTTCTCCAGACAAGCCCTATACAGGCGCTCTCTAACCAACTTTTCGAAGACCTTCATAATTAGACACGTAAGAGAAATCGGTCTATAATTCTCTACATTAGACTTATCTCCTTTTTTGTGGACTGGCACAACATTTGCATTTTTCCACTCAGTTGGAATAGACCCTTCATCAAAAACTTTGTTAAAAATTAATACTAGTGGATATGCCAATGATTTGTGACATTTTTTCAAAACTATACCGTCTATATTATCTGGGCCAGTGGCCTTGGATGCATCTAATTTTCTTAATACAGTCGGACCCCGATTTACCGGGATCCTCGGGGGAAGCCATTTTGCCCGGTAAATCGGGGTGCCCGGTATATCGAGGTAGAGCATATTTGACCCATAAATCCTACTTTTGTCCAAAATTATATACCAAGACACCTCTAACTGTATAGTATACATTTATTGATGACAATATGATCATTGCTTCTGTCATTAGAAATAGAAAATTTTAAAAATTCAAAAAAAATTGTAAAAACTTTTTATAAGGTAAACCACCCCGACCGAGTCCGAATCGTGTTTCGAATCGGTGCATCTTATCGCATGTCCTGCCGCTAATTAGACGGTTCGAAACGAACTGATACGTGATACCATGCCGAATCTGGGCATTTTAAGCGGGGTGAGGAAGTATCAAAGTTTCAAAATAACTTTTTCTCTGAAAATTTACGGGTAGCATCGATCAAAGCATTGACAATGATTCTGTAAAATTTTGCAAAAAAAAGTTATGAAATTTTTCTAAGGTATACCAGCCACGTTCGAATCGTGTTTCGAATCGGTGCATCTTATCACGTGCCCTGCCGCTAATTAGACGGTTCGAAACGAACCGATAGGTGATACCATGCCGAATCTGGGCATCCTAAGCGGGGTGAGGAAGTATCAACATTTCAAAATATCTTTTTCTCTGAAAATTTACGGGGAGCATCGATCAAAGAATTGACAATGATTCTGTAAAATTTTGCAAAAAAAGTTATGAAATTTTTCTAAGGTATACCAGCCACGTTGGAATCGTGTTTTGAATCGGTGCATCTTATCACGTGTCCTGCCGCTAATTAGACGGTTCGAAACGAACCGATACGTGATCCCCATTAGACCTAGCGAATTGCAAATGCAAGTTTACCAACCGGCCAAACTTCGAAAATTTTCCAAAAAAAATCGGGGGAAAGAAATCCTCCCGGTAAATCGGGGTTCCGGTAAATCGGGGCCCGGTAAATCGGGGTCCGACTGTATATCTACAACTTCATCAAAGTGAAAAGTTTCGTTGTTAAAATCATTATCGTGGTTTCTATCAAAATCAATTGGTGTGCTATACGTACTGGCTTGTGTGAACTGTTTACAAAAAAAATCATTAAAGGGCCTAAAAACCCAACTTTTATTTAATTATTTTGAACACTACATCGTAACAAGCATGCTATTGGAGTCCCAAAAAACATAGGTTCACGCCCCACCCGCCCAATGTGAGCCCAGGGGGAGCCCCTCAAGTTGGGGCCATTTGGGGTCCCCTTGTAAATGCGCTTGTACTCCTTGAAATGCTAACAATATGATCCTCTCTCAAATATAAAATTTAGGATAGAAACTATCCTTGTGTTTTAGTAGATTTCATAATCTTTCTCATCAATTATTATTTAAGCATATCAAAACTAGGAGAAAAATTACCAGAATACAGAGACAAGAAAGATTATGTACTCACCTGAAACATAAGGCTAAATTTTACCCAAAACTTCAAATTTCAGAGAGGATCATATTGTTAGCATTTCAAGGAGTACAAGCGCGTTTACAAGGTGACCCCAACTGGCCCCAACTTGAGGGGCTCCCCCTGGGCTCACATTGGGCGGGTGGGGCGTGTACCTATGTTTTTTGGGACTCCAATAAATAAAATTTGGGTTTTTAGGCCCTTTAAACATTTTGCATTTTTGTTGACTACTTTTTTCAGAGTTATCCTCGTAATGAACTATATCAGGGACTCTAGTGCTGCTAGTTTTTGATTTCACATGTTTAAAAAACTTTTTGGAAATTGCAGCTGTAGAGGCAGACTCATCAATGGAGGAGAGTTCTAGAAAGTGTGTTTCTTTCTCCCTTGACGCTTTTCTGTACTCTGCCTCCATACAAGTAAATACATTTTTTAGGGAAATATCATTTGGAAATTTCAGAGAACCTTTTCTAGAATTATCCATTGACCTTTTTAACTGTCTCAACTCATCATCGTACCAGGGTGGTTGAGATCCTATTTTTACATTAACTAATGGTACATGGTGTCTTAGGGTAATATCTAATTTTGATTTAAATTTCTGAAGAGATTGCTCGGCCCTGAGGTGTTTGAATTCCTTAGTCCAGTCATACCGAATCAGTCCCTCATTAATCGCATCCCAATCAGCTTTCTTGTAAGAAAACTTTTTAGCCGTCTTAAACTTGGGTCTTATCTTTTTGATTTGCACCTCACATTTAATAGTGAAGTGGTCAGATTTGACTAAACAATTTTCTTCTACCGATACATTGGAAAAACACGAACTATTATTTGTGAGAATTAGATCTAATACATTTCCATCCCTGTGTGTTGGTGCGTTTATTAACGAACTCATACCCAGAGATGTAAAAAGGTGAGCAAAGCCTTCGTGTATACTATTGCTCGATACTGGGTCATCCCAATCTTTAACCGAACTTAGATTGAGATCCCCGATGATAGCTAGGTTTTTATATTTTCTAGATAGGCGTGTGTAGTACCGCTCAGTTTCTTCAAGACAATCTGACCCCGAGTAGTCATACCTGTAGAATGTTGAGATACATATCGGGGTCAGGTTTTTTGACTTGAGCAGTATGGTGACAATAGGCAGATTTACCTTGTCCTTTACCTGATCAACTTCAATACCCATGTTATTCTTACATAGAATCATAACTCCTCCCCCACCCTTTTTATCATACATTTCCATGTCCCTTTTAGTTCTATCTTTTCTGTATATTGTATAGAACTGATCGGACACTAATTCCCCATCATTGACATGCTTGTTCAACCACGTTTCATTTAATACTACAATTTCTGGCTCATAAGTAAACAAGTATGCTCGGAGATCAGAGAGTTTAGATACTTGAAACTGGGGCTGATCACCACTAATTGATTGCATATTTATGAGACCATTAACGTTGCAGTACACCACACTGATTTTTGTTTTTGGTTCAGTAGGCCCAGGATTTACAATACTGGGCTGGTGGATAACAATAAGTGCTTTTGCTAGACTCGAAAGAAAGATTAATAGTACGACTAGTCGATACCTAACTATGATTTTGGAACAGGTGTTCCCTATTTTCCCCATACTTTTGAATATCACCAGGGTTAACACACAATTAGCATACCAAATGTAATGCTGGTTGATACTCTTACCGACTTCTTCTCGGCCTGTTTCCATACATAGTTCTCTACAGGACAGAGAGGAAGTACATCTGGAAATAGAGCCTAAAAGAATAAGTATTAGTATACTGTAACTTAGGTAGAGAATCAAATGAAATGGTGATATTGATGATGTTTGTCTGTACTGTCGGTCAAGGGTTTTGTTAGTAAACATTTTTCTTTTTCCACCCCTCCCCCCTGCAAACCTCCCAATAGTTTGTCTGTACTGTTCAGCACTTATCATTGTGGGGGTTTTGGATTTTGGTTTCGGCACTAAGGGTACACGGAGGGTCTGTTGGTTGGGGTAATAAAACAACTTCTCCCCCCAAACATATTATATATTATCAATGCAGCAAAATCAGCAATCAGCGTAAAACTTCGTTATAAATCAGGTCAGTTAAGACCGAGTAACCATATTTATTCAAATGCACACCATCCCTACAATAAAGTGATGAGTTGAAAAACAAATCACGCGTTAGGAAATCAGCCATCCAACTCACAAAACTGCAATTCATGAGTTGGGACACACAATTTACAATTTTGTTGTACATGGTAACATTAGAGACCGTATATGAGAAGTCTCCTCTCAGGGGAAGGACATGTGTAATCACTATCTCCGGGTCCCCATACAACCGTCTAATCTGCCTCACTAGGTGGCATAGTGCCCCTTGGAGTCGGTTCTTCGTTGCGCTGTTCTCACAGAAGTTCTTATCAAACCTAATATCGTTCGTACCATAGCAGATAACAACCTTCTCAAAGTGTGCCTCAGGGTGGCTCTGGTGGTACCTGGACAGCTCTTCAAACGCTGTAGTACCCTTCCATTTCGAATGGGGCTTCACAATCCTTGCACCCGACACAGAGATATTCTCAAGCCCCCGGATCTCAGGTACCCATTTGGACAGGCTCGTGCCCAAGAGCAGAGTAGTGGGGCTCCTAGGGTTGACGGCATGTCTCAAAGAAGGGACCACTCCAGAAGGGGTAGGAAGTAGGGGTGGTCTAACGGAGGGTACCGGCACGTTCGCCACTGGGGGAGGAGGAGGAGGAGGAGGAGGATCCGGTTGGTAACCATCCCCATTAGGAGGAGGAGGGGAATGCTGGACTCCTATTGTTGCCCTCAATGGTGGGGAGGGCAGTCTCCGTGGGCTAGGTGGTGGTGGTGGTGGTGGTACCAGATCTGTTGAGGGGAGCTGTGGGGTTGCTCTTCTGAAGGACAGAGCATACCGCTTCTCAGTAGACTCGTTCTTGACCGCCCGGTGCTTCAGGACCTCCTGACATCCTGGGTGCATGACGTAGGCGGAACCAGCAATCAGTTCCAGGGTGAGAGCTGGCGTGGTCCTTCCATCTGCTTTGTAGGGTAAGAAATCCACTTTACCCGGCGCTCCGACAGTTAACACAACAATCGGGGAGGACTTATCCATCGTCACCTCAAAATCGTTGTGATAACCCACACCGACACCCGTGTCGTATCTTGTGACGAGACACGAATTTAGTCTCCATCCTTGCATAGTGTTCATAGTGTTCATGATCCGCTCTACAACGGGGAATTCCTCAAGGGCGACTGGGGTCAACTTATGTTCAGCGAGCTGTTGTCCCCGTTTACTGAACCAACTATAGGGCATTCCTGTGGACGTTACCCAAGTGTTTTTCTCTGTCAAATCCATGACCTCACCATGTAGCAAGTTGAGGTCATCTTCGCCCACATAATCCTCGACTACCTCCACATACCGGTTAGGATCCTCAGCTGTGGTGCAGTCTGGTACTCTTCTGGCTAATTCGACGTTGAGGTGTTCAACCAGTCTGTCTAGTTGGATGAGCTTAAGGTCGATGTCGTTATTGTTTATCAGTACCCCCTCACTTGCGATATTGGAGAATGGGATGGGGGACTTCGGACTGGGTGGGGGTAGTGTGGCCATGTTCCGTGCTCTTAGTATGCCATACTAAAACACATTGGCTAATTCGAGGTCATAGACCTCAAATTAATTTGTTTAAAGTAGTGCCGAAAAGCTTGAAACATCAGTACAATGAAGCAGAACCTGAGTTCGAAGATATACAAAAAAGTTCTGTGTTAGAACCGACTAACCCCAGCGAAGTACCGCCTGAATCCGCCAAACAGTGTTCTACTGATCGTGAGATATTTATAGAATTAGTTGACAAGCGCAGAGAATTAGTCCAGGAGCGATGCAAGAGTCTGAAGCAATACAGACAAGACTCCGTCCCAAGTGAAAAATGGTTTCTGGACAAGATAGGAAATCAGGGGATTGTTTATTGCCCCATTTTCAAAGCTGCCAGTTCTTTTACCGAGGCCCACTTTTGTCCGCCATACTTTAGTGCTAACATCTGTGCTGATATTGGGGCAAATAAGTGGAGAACGAAGGGATTCAACAAAAAGAATGCACCTCCGGGAACTCCTAAACTGTTAACCGTGCGAAACCCTTTCGATCGAGTTCTATCGGCGTATCGTGATAAAATCCAGGCTCTAGAACCGAACAACCCCTACAGAGATCCCATTTTTAATGAAATAGTTCGGCATCATAGATTTATATCCTTCGAAGATCGTAGCAGCAGGGAAAAATTATTAAACGAAGCCAAGGAGATGTCTAAAACAATCCCAAATGAGAGAGGTGTAAGTGTTTATGTGGAGGGAGCTACCAATCCTTATCTCAAGCCTATATCGGCAACTTTCCCAGAGTTCATCAAGAACCTGCTAACAGATCACTGGCGGAACGAGCACTGGGCCGAGATGACTGAGCAGTGTGCGCCGTGTAAAATGGACTATGAATTTATCCTAAAAACAGAGGATTACATGTGTGAGTTTCCCATGTTTTTGGATGTAATCGGAGCATCGGACATCAAAATTGATAACAAAAAGAAGTCAAATATCAACACTGCAAGGAAGGACTCTCAGTATGCAGATGTGTTTGAATATTATGGACAGCTGCCTGATGATACCATTGATGCATTTGTGCAGTGGTTCAAAGATGACTGTTACTTATTTGATTACGATTGTGAGAGGTTGGCTCGTAAAATTAAGGAGTGGAAGAGTAGAAACAAGCTCTAAAGTCCGTATCAAACCAATCGCATGTAACATCAATTTAATTATTCTACACATATCATTATCATTGCATGCTGTAAATATAATCAAGCTTTATACAAAATATGAATTTTATAACCAAATTCGTGATTTTATCTGAAATGAAAGTGAGGTAGGAGATATCATGCACAGTGGGTAATTATGCCGCTTGATGGTCGTATAGCAAATATAAGAAAATCTACTGTGAAGGGCATCGATAACCCTGGGCAATTACTGTCAATATCGGGAGAATCCAACAAGAGAGTAGATGACTTCAAATATCTTGGTAGCTGGGTAGCCAACTGTGCTCGTGATATACTAGGAAGGCAAAGGCTTGGGTGGCATGTCATAAGCTCAAAAAGATTTGGAACTCAAGCCTTAAGGACGAACTCAAGATCCGTTTGTTCGTGGCATGTGTTGAATCCGTCCTACTTTATGGCTGTGAGACATGGACACTCACCAAAGATCAGGAGCGTAGTCTAAATGGGACCTATACCCGCATGCTCAGGATTGCACTAAACAAGAACCAGTATCTCCTGAAAATGACAAATTGGGAACTCTATTATAGTGGCCTGCCAATTCTTAGTACCAAGATTGCTGAGTGGCGGCTTAGACACGCGGGCCATGCACTTCGACACCCAGAACTAACTTTACACTCAGTGTTGTTATGGGAACCCTCTCATGGTAAAACTAAGAGAGGGAGACCTAAACTTACCTTCGTGGACACCATACGAAGGGACACAGGAGTGAAAAGAATAGACGAGATAGCTTCAATGATGGCTGACCGAGACTTATGGCGAGAACTTACCTACCGTGTTCGAGAATACCACTCGCCATAAGTCAAGTAAGTCAAGACCCTAGTCAGAATATAATACGTATTATTTTCAACAATACGTATTAAATACACGCGCAAATATGTATTTAATACGTATTAAATACGTATTATAAGCCGAAAATACAGAAAAGCCGCGCATTTAGCAAGTCCCTATTAAAATATAGTTCGACGCGACGCGACGCGCGATCGATGAACGATCGATAAACGATCGATATCGATCGTTTATCGATCGTTTATCGATCGTTCATCGATCGCGCGTCGCGTCGCGTCGAACTATATTTTAGTAGGGGTGCTACCATCGCGAGCCGCACAACTTCCGACCCAATTTTAGGTCAAAAGCGCGTCACAGATACGACATACAGCCTCACCTTGCCACATGTCCCAATACAGCTCTGCCACGAATTGCTACTGTGTTCCCCGCCTTCTAAAACAGGTCCCTGTCCCAATACAGCTCTGCCACGATTTGCTACTGTGTTCCCCCACCATCCAAAACAGGTCCCTGTCCCACTACAGCTCTGCCACGAATTGCTACTGTCTTCCCCCGCCTTCTAAAACAGGTCCCTGTCCCAGTACAGCTCTTCCACGAATTGCTACTGTGTTCCCCGCCTTCTAAAACAGGTCCCTGTCCCAGTACAGCTCTGCCTGCCACGAATTGCTACTGTGTTCCCCCGCCTTCTAAAACAGGTCCCTGTTCCAATACAGCTCTGCCACGAATTGCTACTGTGTTCCTCCGTCTTCTAAAACAGGTCCCTGTCCCAGTACAGCTCTGCCACGAATTGCTACTGTCTTCCCCGCCTTCTAAAACAGGTCCCTGTCCCAATACAGTCTTTCGAAAGACAGGTTTATCCCCGGCCACTCCCTCTGGTAATGTAAACTGAGTCCCCCTCCACACTCAACGTAACATTACTACCACCTGCAACCGCGGCACTCATCTCCAGGTTTGTAGTTGTAACAGTCTGTACTGTAGAGTTGGTTGCTACCATACTAGCAACCCCCTCTACTGTGGTCAGCGGTGCCATCCTTCGCTTGGGAGGCAGCCAACGCGTCGCCATTTACCTGGGGGATATACAGGGGTTACCATGGTGTTTCTAGTTCGGTTACCATGGTTACCATGGTGTTGGCTCATGTGCAGCGAGATGCTGACGCCATGAGCCAACATTTAATTATATTATACTAGTAGGCCCGTTCGCCCTACGGGCGAATTTCGGGGAAATGGTAGCTGGATTAGGGAACGCTGACATCACCTGCACCATCCGTTCCTAGCCTATCTCTCACTTTCTCCCTACCCATGTTGTTGTACGCTCTGGGCTTCCTGACAATGTCAAGGTGCGAATTTAAGAGATCAATGTCATGGGGGTGCACTGCTGTTCCAGAAACTCATCACGTGAAAACTTGGCAGTTATGTAGCCGATTCGGAGATTTCTATTTTCGACTTGAGTAATCGCCCTTGGGCGACGTTGGGTAAAGCTATCCGTAGTCGTTTATTGTCTCGCTTGAACACTTTGGCGTAATCTGTCATATTCTCTAGCCTGCTCCCTGACAGCAGCAGATCTTCCGGACCCAGATGACCGTTGCCGAATAGCGCTTGGGGTTGAAGAGTTAGACATCAGGACAAAAGTAAAAGAATGCACGTGCAGAATTGAATTTCCCTTAGTACCCAAAACTGCAACTGGGAGTGAGGGTTCTAAGTTGCTCTAATAATTGCACGTGCAGGTGTAGTTGCTAGGTGATGTAGCACTGACAATTTGAATAGTAAGTAGTATGATTGTCGGCATGTAAGCACAATGTAAGTTGAGACACACGTGCGTTTGGTGCAGAGTGGTGTGAGCAAGAAACAGAGGGAGAGATAGAGAGAGAAAAGAGAGAGACAGGGGAGAGAGAGAGAGAGAGAGAGAGAGAGAGAGAGAGAGAGAGAGAGAGAGAGAGAGAGAGAGAGAGAGAGAGTTTTTTACCTTTGATTACCTTTGACAAGGTTTAGCTGAAGTAGCTTGGAATCCACTTTAGTAATGGACCCGTTGGAATGTTCCTGCTGGTCTAATAGATAACAACAGGAACACTAGCAAACAAAGAAGGCAATTTAATGAAATAAATGAAAAGAAGAAACTTAAATGAATAGCACTCACAGTAAGTACTACTGTGTCCCCGAGGAGACCTCCACCACCTCGCCTCCTTTGATCCTAAACGACTTCCCAGGGCTCCGCTCCTTCTCCTCTTTCAACTTTTTCACTAGGACCGCCCGAGCCGCTCTCTCCTCAGAAGTAAGGTCGGGAGAGATATAAACTCGGGAGAGAGAGAGAGAGAGAGAGAGAGAGAGAGAGAGAGAGAGAGAGAGAGAGAGAGAGAGAGAGAGAGAGAGGAGAGAGAGAGAGAGAAGAGAGAGAGCGTCGCTCTCTCTCTTCTCCTCTCTCTCTCTCTCTCTCTCTCTCTCTCTCTCTCTCTCTCTCTCTCTCTCTCTCTCTCTCTCTCTCTCTCTCTCTCTCTCTCTCTCTCTCTCTCTCTCTCTCTCTCTCTCTCTCTCTCTCTCCTCTCTTCCTCTCTCTAGAGAGATTGAATAATGGTCGCCCACTCATAACGATAATCCATCCCTGTCTCACTATCTATCTATCTTTCTTTTCTATAGAAAAGAAAGAGAGAGAGATAGTGAGACAGGGGTGGATTATCGTGATGAGTGGGCGACCATTATTCAATGTACAAATGTTGTCTCTTCTGATCTTAAGGGTACACCTCGGCAAAATTTTTGTCGAGTGCCCGCTTAGCTCTCCATATGGGGTTGTAGGGCATACCAAGCCGACCTCAAATATGCAATTTTAGCCCTTAACTCGAATTCATATTTTTGCTACAGCCCCTCAAAGTTTGACCCTAAAAACCGGTTTTTAAGGTCCCTAAATTTTATTTTTAGGGCTAGAAAGCTGAAAATTTAGGGATTCATAGAGGATACCAAGGTGTATAGCTCAAACAGAAATTTTTTGAAATGGAGCTCAATTTTTTGTCAGAGACTATTTTACTTTTTTTGACTTTGAGGCCATATTTGGACATGTTCCTATGGACCGTTAAGGCTAAAAATTGGATATCTGGTGCTCCTAACAATTGTCAAAGTAGCCACAAATTTTCAGGAGGTCCGAATTTGAAATGTGGCCTACAGGTTTCTTTTTGTAAAGCACATATTTTAGGAAAACTTAAAATGGCTATATCTCAAAAACGGTAGGTCCTAGCGATCTAATTTCGTGCTAAATCGATTCAGCGGGTCCGATTTTGGGGGGGTCGTCTCTTAGACATTTTGCTCTAAGTCTAACCGTTTTTTTAAAAATCGTATTTTAAGATTTGTACATGTTTAGCAGAAATAGGTAAGATTAGCTCTAGCTAGAAGCATTTCTGCTAAACATGTACAAACCTTAAAATACGATTTCTGAAAAAACGGTTAGACTTAGAGCAAATGTCTAAGAGACGACCCCCCCCAAAATCGGACCCGCTGAATCGATTTAGCACGAAATTAGATCGCTAGGACCTACCGTTTTTGAGATATAGCCATTTTAAGTTTTCCTAAAATATGTGCTTTACAAAAAGAAACCTGTAGGCCACATTTCAAATTCGGACCTCCTGAAAATTTGTGGCTACTTTGACAATTGTTAGGAGCACCAGATATCCAATTTTTAGCCTTAACGGTCCATAGGAACATGTCCAAATATGGCCTCAAAGTCAAAAAAAGTAAAATAGTCTCTGACAAAAAATTGAGCTCCATTTCAAAAAATTTCTGTTTGAGCTATACACCTTGGTATCCTCTATGAATCCCTAAATTTTCAGCTTTCTAGCCCTAAAAATAAAATTTAGGGACCTTAAAAACCGGTTTTTAGGGTCAAACTTTGAGGGGCTGTAGCAAAAATATGAATTCGAGTTAAGGGCTAAAATTGCATATTTGAGGTCGGCTTGGTATGCCCTACAACCCCATATGGAGAGCTAAGCGGGCACTCGACAAAAATTTTGCCGAGGTGTACCCTTAATACCATGTATAGTCCTGAAAAGTCATTCCCAACCTGTCCCAGAATTGGAAAATGATTCTCAGAATCTCACAGCACTGGAAAGTGATTCTCAAAATGCCACAACACTGGAAGTGGAAATTGATTCCCAAAACCTCACCACACTTCCAAATTATCTACAGAATTTCACCACACTGAAAAATGATTCCCAGCCTCTGGAACGTGGTTCCCACCCTGTAGTGGGCCGATCTGGACACCGTATGAGCTAGTAAGGGGTGACATTACCACCTTTCCACCGCTTGGAGAGGACCTGGAGCCAGTCTCATTGTACCTCATAGCCAGGCAGGGGAGCAGCAACATGGGCGACCAGGCTACCGGAATGCAGGAGTTAGCTAAAAAGCTTGCGGAGGAAGCACCGTTACCATGGTTACTGGACTGGCAGGGTGGCAACTACAAGAGTGATGATTACTTGGTTCCAGAGGGAATTTTGGAGCTGTATCACCTCGCTAAAAGGTGGAAGAAGGTGTTTCCTGAGCTGTTTCCAGCTTACTACCCGACCCTGTATAACACGCGTGTAACCCCTGGTACCAGCCAGAGTGCTTCTTCCTTTCTGTCTGGATTGTTCGAGGGAGAGGGGCCGTTATCCCCTGCCTCCACAATTGATAACATTTCATGGACGGGGTTCCAGCCCCTCTCCATACAGGACGATGAGGGGATTCTCTCAATATTCGAGGATTGTCCAGCCTACACCGACCAGAGGGACCTGTTTCAAGATGCGTTTGAGAGGTTCCATGCCACAGCACAGTACAGCTACAGGCTCAAACTGATGGTGCCGCTTAGCGAATCATTGGGATTCCAGGTGCGAGGAGAGGATGTTATAACGTTGTTTTCATTGTGCGCTTTCTCCCTCGTCTCACCCAGCGAGTCAAGCGAGGCGAAGTTCTGCGAGTTTTTCACGGCAGACATGTTGGAAATCCTCAATTTCATACTAGAACAGGAGCAGTATTTCTCTACTTATTCAGGGAACCCCATCGCAACCGAGCTGGCGTGTGTGCTGGTTGAGGATGTTGTTGAAAGCTTGCGGAGTGACACCCCTATAAACCTCAGGTTTACCCACTCTATCCTCCCTCTCGTGGACTATCTGGGGCTGTATGAGGGTGTGGAGGGTGCCTGGTGGAATGAAGAGATGGGTCTACTGAATCTTAGTACAGTAGAGCCCTTTACAGCTAATGTGGCTTTCTTGTTGCTGAAGAATAAAACCAACGGCGAGGAGACAATCAAGGTTGGTCTATGTTTTTTTCGGTGTCTTTTTCTCTATGTCCAATAGGGGTTGCTAAGTTGAAAAATATCGCTTTCGAACATTATGTCTGGTATTCAGTTGGTAATTTTCTACTGATATTCGAAGTTTCAGCCCAAACGGTTGAGCCACTTTGAATCGCAATTAGCCACTTTTGTGCTGTCTGGCGCCGCGACCCATCTGAGCACACTGTCGCGTACTCAGATTAGGGTCTGGTGTCGTTTTTTCATAATATCGCGTTTTCAAAATTTCGCTGCTCATATTTTCGCAGCAAAACTTTTTCTTTTTTCAAAAAGTTTTTGCTACAGAACCTTTTCTGTTTTCTAAGAAGTTTTACTTTTAATAGAATCCCCAATCAAATTGGGGTCTGGCGCCGCCAGACAGCTTTTGTGACCCTTATTAATATTTTCGGTGAAAAATCGGGAAAAATCGAAAAAAAAATTTGAAATTTTAAAATTTCAAAACACGGAAATTAGTCCCTAGAACATCTCAATACACGTGCAAAACTTTAAAATTGTGTATTTTTAATTTTCAACTTAGCAACATTGTCCAATGGACATTGTCCATGCGTGTCTTTCTCTCTCTGTATCCATGCGTGTATTCAGTTGAGTCTTTAATTTAATTTATGTCTATCCCGCTCTGTTTGAACCTACATTCCCAATGCCTCCCTTCCAGGTGTTTGCCAATGAACGCGAAGTGACTCTGAGAGGAGGGGGAAGGACTCTCTCTTCCTTAGAATCCCTCCTAAACACCTGCGACAGAGAGGAACTGTGCAGCCCAGAGGAGACAGAATCGCCCATAGACGAGGGGACAGTAACGGACTTGATAATTGCTGACACGGTGGTCCTAAACTCCAATGTGTTTTTGGGTATGATGGTAATGTGTTTTATTGCGGTTATACTGTCAGGGGTCATACTACTACTACTACTACTACTACTCTGAGTGCCTGGGCTTGCCTACGGCAAGCCCACATGGGACTGAGGGATATCATACGACTCTTACTGAAGTTAGCAGGTGCTGATTGATTTCGCAATCGCTTACTGGAGTAAGCGACAGGTGCTGACTGTTTTCCAAAATAACTCTTATTTTCTTGTAAGAGATATCAAGAGTAAGAGAATGGTGATTCCATTCTCTTGTGTGGTAAGCGCCGCTACTTAGCGACGTATAAACTCTTAAAACTCTTAACTGACGGGGGATCACAGAATTTGGTCACGTGAAAGGTCACGTGATAAGTCCTAGTGCACAGGGATAGCCTGTGACTGCGTACATGTGATCGATAACAGCCAATCAGAATGCAGCTAGTGAGTGAGAGAGAGCAAGATAGTAACGCGCGGCGCTCTGGCACGTGCGGTTTGGGCGCTGGCAGGCTTTTACATGTTGCAACATGTAAAAGCCTGCCAGCGCCCAAACCGCACGTGCCAATGCGCCGCGCGAGATAATCTCTCTCAAGGGGGGCACCCTGTCTCTCACTTTCTCTCCCCAATTCTTTTCCCTGTTGCTCACTAAGAATAAGAGTTTTGAGAGAACACACAGCACTGTCGCTTAAAAGAGTTATGCTGTCTGTTTTCTCGATTGTCGCTAACTGCAGTAAGAGTTGTATGATTTCCCTCACTATCAAGGGACAGGTTGGAAAAATCATGCCAAGTTCTTCATAACCTCCAAATTTCAAGTCTTTATCTTATCAGGAACCGGAGATATGCGCGTTTGAAATAACGTCAAAAAGACCCCCCTGAGGGGGGAGACACACTGAGGTTGGTTGCGCGCGTTCAACTCTCAACTCTCGGCCTGGCCTTGTGCGGTAAGTTTTCGGCGACCTCCTTGACCACTGGTTCGGCAAACCACCTGTTGTTCCCGAGCCGTCTCCCGAGCGAATGCGGAAATTGCCGAGCGACATTCTGATGAGGGCTGATGCGTGAACTTTTGTTTTGACCTCACATAATATCTACAGTATTTCAAAATGTGAAAACAGCTAAAATTACAGTAACACAAACCATCAATGCAACAGAAACAGTGTCCCTCACTCCGAGATCGAAACAGAACTTTGCACCCTCAACACACTTATCCTCCACGATAACCTCTGCGGTGGTTCCCCAGACCCAGTCATCTACCTCGGGGTTGGCTCGGTTGTGGGCACTACACTTCACCAATCCAGCATCGTTAGTTTGTAAACTCTTCACAACCAGGATCGTCATTACATCGCTCACTCGAGTTAGGGTGTACCTGAAAATTATAATACAAAAACTTCCGTTTTTTTTAAGTTTGTAATACATATATAATTTCCTTGAAATGAAGATTTCCGTAATTAGGTGCTGGAGTGTGAGTCAAACTTTTTTGAGCATTTACCACAATGCATAATAATGACATTATATATAAAGACCGTTATATACCCCAGATGTGATTAATAGATCCTACCTTGAAAATCGGACATCCAATGGTACTTCTGCAAGCTTTTCATTTAGGTCAAACTTCTGCCCTTCAGTGTCCTCGAATGTGAAGTTGAATACAACGGGAGGAATCGCATTGTCGGAAATACAACGCATCGTTATTATTGCCCCTTCTTCCTGTGGAGAAAGAGGGTATATATCAGGGTAGTATAACATACTACCTACGGAACGTTTGAGGACACATTGAGGACACATTGAGGACATATTGTGGACACATTGAGGACAGTCTGAGGACACATTGTGGACACATTGAGGACACATTGAGGACACATTGAGGACACATTGTGTCCTTAATGTGTCCTCAATGTGTCCTCAAACGTTCCGTAGGTAGTATGTTATACTACCTATATCAGGATGGTTTATATAGAAGAATGTTAGAAGAATGTTAGAAGAATGTTAGACGAATGTTAAAAGAATGTTAGACGAATGTTAGACGAATGTTAGACGAATGTCACGAATGTCACAATGATTTCAACAGCTCCTATACTACACCTACATTTATCTGTCCTAGAGGACCCCGTACTCTGGGTGTTACAATTGTTGAGAAGGCCCTCACAAGGACTCTCTTGAAGTATGTTTCCTCCTGTAACGTCAAATCTAACCAAAATATAGTCATCAAATCTTGTATATATAGAAATAATAATCAATTGGTGGATGGAGAAAGTATTGTTTTTTAAACCGCGGGGGTGGGGGGGGGGGGGTGTGGTGAGACAGGGTCAAGCAAAGAAAGCTGACCATTTAATGTTAATACCTGTTTCTGTCTCAAATTTGGTTGCATTTCCAGTCAGATAAGCTATAGAAATCTCATCATTAATATCTTCCAATGTTTGGTTGTACAGGAAGGCCGTGATATTGAATGTAACTTCGTCTTCTGTCATTTCCTGCAGTAAATCCGTAGATTTGAACTCCTGAAAGGGGTATCAAAGTAAACATCAATATATCGCAACTTTACGCAAGTAGAATCAAATTGATGAACGATTTCATTTTATGTTCTAACGGCTAACCCTCCTTTACATTTGTGCGGCGGGGTGCGGTGAAACAGGGTTGAGTTTAAGGCAACGCTCTCCTTGGTTGAGTCGCTTGACACTGTTTTCGCGTGCTCCAATTGGTGGTATAATATTGGTTGCTTGTCAACTCATCACACTTACAATTATAGACAAGGTAAACACGAGAGATATTTTGGTAAATCACACTTACATATTCGGCGAATGTTCTGTTACTGTTCAGTTCATTCAATATCCATGTATTTTGTTCCTCAAGCTCAGATAAACTTGTTGGCGAGTTATTCGGATCAAGAACCTTCAGCTTGTTATCACTCATTGTATAGAGGAGGTCCCCTATCTTTAGCCAGAATGTGAAGGTAGCTTGCATTTGGACTACAGATCTGAGAATAGGTACAGGATTAGTAACTAGGATTCCCTATAGTAGTTACTACTAGTTACTAGGAGTTATAATAGCTTACCACTTAACACTAGGAGTTACAAAGTTAGTTACAGTACATGAACAGATTGACCTCCCAAATTATTTATATATTATTAATAGACCCAATTTTGAACTAGATATCATGATAAAGATAGAGGGGACACATTTCTGAACCCAACTACTAACGTGAAGATAATTGTATCCTTTTTGACATAGTACACCTCCTTTCGTTCCGCAGAGTAATCATAATAATTAACAGAGGTCGGGGCGAAGGTATGGACCTTTGAATCTGTCATAAATACAATTGAGAACCAGCCTGCTTGAACCTCGTCTTCACCTCTAACATAAAAACACTTGTACTCCCCGTGGTCCCTATAAATGGGGAGTCATAGTTTAGTGAAACTCATTATAAGGAGTTATGTAAAATAGTGAATATTAGCATGTGTTCCCACATTTTGATTGTGACACCTTGATTTATTGGATAGAAAGATAGGATTCATCTCTGAATGTACCGTGAAAAAATAACAATTCCACTGAGGAATCCAGTAATAAAATCAACGCGATCAAGGTTTGATTTAGTTAAATAAAACCTTGATCGCATAAGCTACCATTATCTGTGACTAACCCATCGTCAGCGGTTTTGATTTTCTCAAAGATATCAAAGGCCTGGTCGACAATAGTAAAATCATCCTCCTCATCAGATTTAAACTTCCAAACTGTAGCAGGCTTGGGAAATCCTGTTATAGAGAGAGAGAGAGAGAGAGAGAGAGAGAGAGAGAGAGAGAGAGAGAGAGAGAGAGAGAGAGAGAGAGAGAGAGAGAGAGAGAGAGAGAGAGAGAGAGAGAGAGAGAGAGAGAGAGAGAGAGAGAGAGAGAGAGAGAGAGAAAGAGAGAGAGAGAGAAAGAGTGATTTTAAGATAACATTCTCTGGCCCCTTTATGAATTTTATCCTTCCGTAAACACTTATACCTTTAACAAATAATAATTAACTCTTAAAATTTTCAAACCTTTAGAGAGTTCAGGACATGTGAGGGTGAAGTCTTCTCCAAGTGTTACAAATGCTTGTGTAGCCACCTTAGCAGTTCCACCTGCAACCTAAACAACGATGACGTGTTTATCGATCGAGTGCAATTCCCCGGTTGACTGTCAGAAGCTGAGGTTCAAAGCAATTCATAATTGAATAACATTTTAGGAAATCGAAAATTCTAAACCAGTTCAGGTTTGGTACTGTTAAAAAAGGCACTGCAGCGGTGATTGCTATAAACGAATGGTCTACGAGGGGATATGATATACAGTCGGACCCGGATTTAACGGACAAAAACCATTGGCTTTTCCCCCGCGGAGTATCCCGGTAAATCGGAGTCCGACTGTACATCTTGCATATTAAATACCTCAATATCCTCCACGGTAAATATATTGTAAACTGTGTTGTGGGTGGTGGTTATACACTGAATAATAGCATCTTTCCCATCACCAGTAAATTCGTAGGACGATGCTGCTGTATGGCCTGGTATAGACACCGCATTCTTGTACCATTCACCAGCACCTGCATAGAACGGGATGGTGTTTAATGGTACTCGATTCTTGTTTCTCATATAAGACCGTCCTTTTCGCACCGTGAGCTAGTGCTCGATGTCGGATGTACAGTCAATGCCTGGCAATTATAATGTATAATTATAATTGTAAAGAATTGAGTGATTATTGTTCAAACCGTTTTATTGTTTATAGGCACATGTGGTCAACTATAGATAATTGAAATCAAATTGATTGTAATTAATTACCAGAATTGCACGTCAGCGTCACAGTTTCTCCGAATTTTACTAACTGAACATCATTAGTAACCGCATCAATCCTGCATTATGAAATATTAGTAAAGTCGGACCCCGGGATTTACCATGGTGACATTATTTTAGACACCTGGCGCGACCCCGCGCCAGGTGTCTAATGTCTATGCCACCAACGATTTACCAGGAGCACGAAGCCATTATGCCTGCCACCCGGTAAATCGAGGTAATTGTTTATTTTACGGATATCAGATATCTGTAATGGGAGTAATTACTTTTCTCCCCGTAAATTGAGGTTCCGGTAAATCGAGGTTTCGGTCAATAGGCGGGTACTACGTAGTACTGCAGTAATTTATAGATTGTTTTGATTACTAAATTTCAGGAAATATCTTTTAACATGCAAAAACATACCCCTCAAGCGTATCAGTATTCCTGCCAAGAAAAAAAAGCGTTTTAAATTCAGTTGTTTGAAAGTTGAAATTTATAAATCTAAAAGTGGAGTCTTTTGAAATTAATAAAATAAATTACCCCACTTCTTCCGATGGCATCCGAGATTGAATTTTTAGATCCACAGTACAGTTTCTATCAAGTTTAGCACATGTCTCTGATACCTCACAATATCCAACTGCAGGGGCATGGTGTTGGGGTTATTATCATACATCTAACAAGAATCCCAACTTTTCAAAACACTAGCGCACCCATTGGGTGCACCTCAAGTAAGGGCTTTTTGGGCAGGTCGGTAGAACTTCGACAGAATTTAGGGTAGGTCTGAATTTAGGGTAGGTCTGAATTTACATCCATGGAGTCAGAGAGAGGAAAGTTGATCTGGACCCCTTCTACCGTGATTCCCATATCCTTATTTCTGACAGAAAATACGAGCACAAAATTCCATATAAAAATGTGTATGACGGACTGTAACAGTCCGTCATACACATTTTTATATGGAATTTTGTGCTCGTATTTTCTGTCAGAATCTGTATAACACACACGTGAATTTGAGCCGCGGCGCGGCGCATCTGCACGTGCGGGTTTTCAAGAGAGAGTGAGAGACAAACGTACAACGTTAATGTGCGTCTCTCTCTTTAATCTCGCACGTGAATTTAAGCCGCGGCGCGGCGCATCTGCACGTGCGGTTCTTCCAGATAGAAATTCCAAATAGAAATCCCAGATAGAAATTCCAAATAAAAATGTGTATGACGCCGTGTTACGATTGAGAAGAGGATTTTCTTCAAAATCTGTCTACTAGGGTACAAGATCTATTATGGAAGTGCCCCTCAGTACCTTCAGGATCTAGTACGTGGAACATTATGAAAATATTGAGGTGCAAAAATCTACTCGTTCTACCGAATATCATATCCATATATGATTCTGTGTAGTACTGAGTACATGTAAATACTGTTTGATAAATGTTTGCCGCAAACTTTATGCAAAACTACATATTTCAAGAAAAAAAAGTCAAATAAGAAATAAGATACAAGAATTGAGACATCAAAAAACAAAATATTGTCCTCTAAACTCCAGTCTGGCCAGTAGAACCCCGAGCAGAACCTCGAGTAGAAGCCCTTCCAGATACCAAACCTGCATCTCCCCCCTCCTCTATAACAACCGCAGCCCTCGACCTACTACTAAACCTACTACTCAGTTCACTGCTCAATCTAATTAACCTGGTCGAAATCTTGACTCCTGTAGTACCACCCAACACGGACTTCATCCAAATCCGCATGGGCTGAGATCGATAGGACCAGGTAATCGTATTAGCTGCTGAATTTAACGGCACAGTAAGGACGGCGATAGCAAAGAATGGGTGGTTATAGAAATCCCCCCGATAATATGGACCAAAGAAATCCATCACAAAGTTATCTAACTTTGAGTTTGGCGAATGTAGATACGTACGGATTATAAAGGCGGTTGAAAAGACTGTAAAGGGCACATTAAGGACAATATAGATGATCGTTAGTATTATGATAGTTTGGGAGGCCTTCCTCCCAGACCCCCTGTTATTCGCACCGGTTGCTGTATTTCGTGTCATGGCCCAGACAGAGATGAAACAACTGATGGTCACGATGAAGAAGGGGACGTACATGGGGATAGTATCACGTAGCAGAGAGTTTCCTATTGTAGTTATTTCCTTGACCTCACTTGTAACATTCAGGTACAGCCAGGTGTGTAGAGGTAGTTGGCGGAGAACCAGAAGGGCAGGGTTTGGTAGAGGATCGTTAGAGTTGAATAGACACTGATGATTATCAGGATTGTTTTGATTCGTGGTGGTAGTGCAAATGGGTCTACAATCGCTCTAGTCCTGGTAACACTGAGTACTGCCATCAGGAACACAGATACCCGGACGACTGTATACCAAACCACACCGTGAAAGTTACAAAATATCACACTTTCAAAACTCTCGGCATTCCGGTGAAGTAGGAGGCTGGCTGTGATTGGTATAAAGCTCACCAAAATAACCACATCCACCGCACAAATTGCAAGGTAAAGTGTGTTTACAAGTCCCTTTCTGGCGTTTTTACCGCTCAAGAAGTATGTCAGCTGAGTCACGGCTACAGGGAGTCCTACAATTATTGTTAGTACAGATAGGATTGAGAGGGTGGTGTTGACGGGGTAGAGAGATGGTGGTGGCTCTCCTGGGGAATTGGTTAAAGGATGCCATACGTAGAACGTAACAGCATTATCATCTGACATTTTGTCTTGCTCGACCCTCTTTCCGTGTCAAGGAGGGTTAGAACATAACAACTGCCATTATACCCTTATCTTCAGGAAATTATGAGAGAGAATAGAGATAAAGATGTATATATGAGGCATAAACTCTGGCCACTGGCACGTTATTTCAGATACCTTTCTCCCAGCGCGCCGCTGGGAGAAGGTAGCTGTAGTTTATCCGCCAGTGGCGGATAAACTGGTTTAAATCACGACGACGATCCTGAGGCGTAGCCGAGGGAGAGGCGGAGGGGTTTAAACCAATAACGTGCCATTGGTCAGAGTTTATGGGTTATATACCCTGCTTTAGTTGTTTGTTTCAAGTATTACACACTAACAAGAGAGAGAACACTAATCAAAACACACAAAGAGAACTGAGAAACAGTCAAAAACATCTCTCAATTGAGTGTATTACGGTGGCAGATTCCGGCCAAGAGTTTTTTCAATCAAGTGAAATATTTTTGTTTGAAATTTTATAAAAATTTTATTTAAAAATAAAAATAAACATGTCGTTAAAATTATTGGCCGGAATCTGCCACGCGAGTGGCAGATCTCGGCCAAGATTCTTAAAAAAACCTTGGCCAGAATCTGCCACACACGTGGCAGATTCCGGCCAAAAAACTGAAACTTACTTATATCAAGGCGAAAACCGCTGTACCCGACTAATTTTGATACGCTGAATCACGTAAGCAACTTTTCCAATCCCTCAGAGGTCGGGAAAGTGTCCTAATTGAGCATAATAGGGTCTAATTGACCCGACTTACAACTTTTCACCTGGAAACGATAAACGCTTACGTGAAGGCACTTTTCCGACTAATTTTGATACGCTGAATCACGTTAACAACTTTTCCAAGTCCTCCGAGGTCGGGAAAATGCCTAATTGAGCAATTAAGGCCAATTAGACCCAATTATACTCAATTAGGGAAATTCCCGACCTCGGAGGGCTTGGAAAAGTTGCTTACGTGATTCAGCGTATCTAAATTAGTCGGAAAAGTGCCTTCACATAAGCGTCTATCGTTTGCAGGTGAAAAGTTGTAAGTTGGGTCAATTAGACCCTATTATGCTCAATTAGGACACTTTCCCGACCTCTGCGGGATTGGAAAAGTTGCTTACGTGATTCAGAGTATCAAAATTAGTCGGGTACAGCGGTTTTCGCCTTGATATAAGTAAGTTTCAGTTTTTTGGCCGGAATCTGCCACGTGTGTGGCAGATTCTGGCCAAGGTTTTTTTAAGAATCTTGGCCGAGATCTGCCACTCGCGTGGCAGATTCCGGCCAATAATTTTAACGACATGTTTATTTTTATTTTTAAATAAAATTTTTATAAAATTTCAAACAAAAATATTTCACTTGATTGAAAAAACTCTTGGCCGGAATCTGCCACCGTAGTGTATATTGTTTGGTAACAGTTACTAAGGAGAGAGAGAAAGAAATAACAAGATATGGGGCATGCCAGACATAACACAGAGGAATTGAGATAGTGAAACAAAAGGGGAGATAAAGAGAGAGAAATTGACGGAATGTGTTGTTTCTTTCTCTCCAATGCAGTGTGTAACTCTTGCAAACAGTGTTCCCTCTGTATTTCAGTAAGAACTGATCATTTACACACACTTTGAATGTAACATAGGAGTTAATAATAAACAGCCAGCCAGTGGGAAATAATCTGCCGCTGGACTGGCTGTATATTGAGAGCGCGCCAGTGGGACTTCTCGCCGCTGGCGGGTTATTTAAGTTAGCAGGGTATATATGAGGTATAAACTCTGTCCACTGGCACGTTATTTCAGATACCTTTCTCCCAGCGCGCCGCTGGGAGAAGGTATCTGTAGTTTATCCGCCAGTGGCGGATAAACTGGTTTAAATCACGACGACGATCCCGAGGCGGAGCCGAGGGAGAGGCGGAGGGGTTTAAACCAATAACGTGCCATTGGTCAGAGTTTATAGGTTATATACCCTGCTTTAGTTGTTTGTTTCAAGTATTACACACTAACAAGAGAGAAAACACTAATCAAAACACACAAAGAGAACTGAGAAACAGTCAAAAACATCTCTCAATTGAGTGTATATTGTTTGGTAACAGTTACTAAGGAGAGAGAGAAAGAAATAACAAGATATGGGGCATGCCAGACATAACACAGAGGAATTGAGATAGTGAAACAAAAGGGGAGATAAAGAGAGAGAAATTGACGGAATGTGTTGTTTCTTTCTCTCCAATGCAGTGTGTAACTCTTGCAAACAGTGTTCCCTCTGTATTTCAGTAAGAACTGATCATTTACACACACTTTGAATGTAACATAGGAGTTAATAATAAACAGCCAGCCAGTGGGAAATAATCTGCCGCTGGACTGGCTGTATATTGAGAGCGCGCCAGTGGGACTTCTCGCCGCTGGCGGGTTATTTAAGTTAGCAGGGTATATATGAGGTATAAACTCTGTCCACTGGCACGTTATTTCAGATACCTTTCTCCCAGCGCGCCGCTGGGAGAAGGTATCTGTAGTTTATCCGCCAGTGGCGGATAAACTGGTTTAAATCACGACGACGATCCCGAGGCGGAGCCGAGGGAGAGGCGGAGGGGTTTAAACCAATAACGTGCCATTGGTCAGAGTTTATAGGTTATATACCCTGCTTTAGTTGTTTGTTTCAAGTATTACACACTAACAAGAGAGAAAACACTAATCAAAACACACAAAGAGAACTGAGAAACAGTCAAAAACATCTCTCAATTGAGTGTATATTGTTTGGTAACAGTTACTAAGGAGAGAGAGAAAGAAATAACAAGATATGGGGCATGCCAGACATAACACAGAGGAATTGAGATAGTGAAACAAAAGGGGAGATAAAGAGAGAGAAATTGACGGAATGTGTTGTTTCTTTCTCTCCAATGCAGTGTGTAACTCTTGCAAACAGTGTTCCCTCTGTATTTCAGTAAGAACTGATCATTTACACACACTTTGAATGTAACATAGGAGTTAATAATAAACAGCCAGCCAGTGGGAAATAATCTGCCGCTGGACTGGCTGTATATTGAGAGCGCGCCAGTGGGACTTCTCGCCACTGGCGCATTATTTAACTTAGCAGGGTATATAGCTGAATAAACCACGAATTGGAGAACTAGATCTGGGGTAATAATCCAAAATGAGCTGCTGCTACAATTACCTCCTTAAATACAGTTTGACAAAATTAACACTAATTAACATTTATTGAACAGCTGATTTTCTTTGTTCATTAACAAAGAAAAAGACGGCACATTCCTCACGTAGCGCCTTCGTGTATCCCCTGTCAGCTGCCAATGCTCTGATCATGCAGTTCTCGCACTCTATTTGAAAGAGATGAGAATGAGGCTAATGCTCTGACAGTATCCCTTTGTATCGGGTATCCTTGTATTGTTGCAACAGCACAAGGGTATCCTACTTCCCTTATTGTTGAACAATAGAAAAAAGGCCACGGGATATAAATAGGATACAAAAGCTGGTGCTACGTGACTATCTACGTGACAGCTACATGAGGAATATGTCGCCTGACTATTAATAGACCGTACATATCCGTACATATCCGTAATTACAAGCACTGATATTTTTCGCTGTAGTTTCCTATTCCTTTTCATCAGTGCAATATTGTTGTTTTCTCCTCCCGCCGCCTCACTAGAACGCAACCAAAATCAATTCTTTATCTTATCAGGAACAGGAGATATAAGCCAAAACGGATAGCACACGCAAATCAACTTTTTTAAATGCACGGCCCCCTGCCCCAGCTTGATTAAAACTTTACACGCTGTTAGATATACCGTTAATTTTCTATTTTGGGAGAAATTTATCTCCCGGTAAATTAATGATTAATTGAGGTATTAATTGGGTTCTCCATGTCAACATTTTATAGATGTCTGCAATTCACCACAGTTAAAAATACGAATTTCCTCCTTTTAAAAGGGCAATGATCTGGATTGGAAATCACTTATATATCGACCACGGCTACATCTGCATTGATCATTTATCTAGGAGAAATTATAGCGAGTTTCAAAAAGTTTTTTTTCCTAGATAAATGACCAATGCACAGCTATAAGCTGTTTGTGAGTTGTGGTCGAATATTTCCAATATATCTCATTTTGAGAACCGCTGCACAGAGCATTGGCCCGGCAGGTTACCAAGGTAGCCCCCAGCTCGATTCTATCACCAAGCTACCCAGATCATTATCTTCATGAAGATAATGATCTGCAGGTATTTGGGTGATAGGCAATAATTCCTCTGCAAACCACTTTTTCAGTATCTAAACCCTGAATGTTGTTGAATGCACCACTCCTTCCCCCATGGCACATAGCTGTTTTCATTTTCTACTTTTGAATTATATTTGTTTGGGCTTCCGTGATGAATACTTAAAGTTTCATACTCAACTCTTTTAGTTTCACGATATGTTGGTATTTGTTACACTTCTTATGGGAGTTATTGGATTTGCGAGTCTGTTGGAGGCCTCCGTGTCCAGTGGACAGTCCACAGCAAACCCAACATATAGCAGTAGCACATCAACCCCGCTGTACACAGAATCCCGAGATCCGGATAAGTGTGAACTAGTGGAGGTTGGTGGATATCTCCACGAACAGTGTACTACAACATACTACAAATGCCCACTATCAAGTTCTGTGTACAAGAAGGTGTACTCAAAGGGCAGTAATTGTTATTACGTTGTATTCAGCGACTTGTGTCCATCTGATCCAGGGTTCTACCAGGTATGTGGGCACGATGGTTGTACTGGTTACAAGGAACTAGGTGGGACACCTTTACTCTGTGGATCATACACCTGTCAATTTAAATATTCTAGTAGATTCAGTTATGCTGGCATATTCTACGAAACTAAATTTCGTTGCCACGACGGTGACTGTAAAAACACTGAACTGAACATGGTTGGATGCAGCAGTGTGGTAAACACAACATGTGATGGCAAATGTGATATACATCTATGTTCCGATGAATCACATTGTAATGGTGTAAAATATGGTGTTCGGTGTGAGCGTCTAGGAGATTCTCATTTGCGGGATATCCCCCCAGGGTGGATCTGTGATGGAAATGAGAACTGTAAACATGGCGAAGATGAGGTAGGATGTAATAACTGGACTGTTGCTGATCACACCACCTGTCAGCATAAACATATAGACAAGACCATACTGATCCAAGATAACATGAGATGTTTCCATCCCGAATGGTCCGCTTGTGTAAACAGGCAGGATCAGACAAACTGCAGCGATCCTGAAAGGGTTACTATGCAATGCTTGTCCCAGGGCTTTCCAACTACCATTTCCATTTGGGGTTATTGTCTTGGTTCCGGTGATCAACTTTGTGATGACAACTACAATAACGTGTGTGTGGAACAAGAACCCGGGTGCATCATTCACAAGGGGCAGCTGTGTGATGGACATCATGACTGCAAAAATGGAGGAGATGAAACTTGTAAAGATATAGCAGAAGTGACCTGCATCAGAAGATTTCAATCTCCACACGTGGAGAAGAACGTCTCCCTTCTAATACCGTTAGAGTGGATCATGGACGGGCAAGAGGACTGCCTCGATGGAATGGATGAAGATGAGGGTAGGTGGAAGATATGCGGATCTGACTATTACGCCAGGTACCAAGAGAAAGGAACTGAATGTGAGGAAGTCCTTCTCTGTCCTTTGGAGAGAAACTATATTGACTTGAATAAACTTTGTGATAGAATAAACACGTGCTCGTTTGAGGAAAAGCTGTGTATCGCAGCTCGGCAAACTGACACTGATGTTACAAGTCTGGTTGATAGTATTAACAATGGCAATGAATACTATATTCAGCATTGTTTTCCAAAAGGGGCTGAAGATCTGGAAAGGAAACTAGGAAAGTGCAATACAGTAGAACATACTGCTGGACTCGTCAAAACTGTTCTCAAGGTTGAAAACCCCATATTCGTAAGGATTCCTGATACTAAGGTCGATTGTTCCCATCTTTTTGGTGTGAACTATGTCTATGCAGCATGCAACAACATCTGTCTGAATGCCGAATGTTCCCTAAAGAAAGTACAGGGAGACACATGTATCAATAGAAAGGAGTCTACAGTAGTCAGAGCCCTGGCAGCGACTGACTTTCCTAGTACAGCAACACTGATAAAAACGGCACATATTCCCGGATTCTACGACAACAAAATATTCCCATGTGCTAACAAGAATTGTATGTCCTATCGGGATGTCTGCAACCTTAGGGACGACTGTGGTGATGGCTCTGATGAGGAAAACTGTTCAAATCAATTCCAGTGCAAAGACAGAGACCAATTGGGGCTCGTTGTTCTGTCTCAAGTTTGTGATGGTGTGGTGCACTGCCGTGATTTTTCCGACGAGTGCTTCGAAGGTTGCCGCTCTACAAACAAGAATATCTTTGCGACCGAGTTTCTAAGATATGCAAGTCCGACTATGGGACTACTAGCCACATCATTGAACACTGTTTCACTGATTAAATCGGCGTGGGAGTTACGCCAACAAGATACGTACGCAATGTTCCTTAACAAATCAGCCATTGTTTTGATAAATCTTGGTGATCTGATGATCGGTGTTTATCTACTGCTGATATCCTACTTTGACTTCACCTACAACGCTGGTGACAACTACTGTCAAGACAAATACCAATGGTTTAGCTCCAGTGAGTGTTCCTTCCTTGGAGCTCTGAGCACAACTGGGTCGCAACTGTCACTCTTCGCAATGACAATGCTAAGCATGAGCAGAGTGGCAAACATAGGGAACCTATTCCAACGGGAATGCTCTAGCTTCAAATCTGCTACCAAGCTTGGGTTGCTGCTTGTCTCACCAGTTCTGGCAAGTATCCTGATTGCGGTTACACCTATATTGCCATCTACCGAGGACTACTTTGTCAACGGGCTGTACTATCACAGATCACCGCTCTTTATTAGGCCCGCTACTAAGGTAAACCACTATTCGGCGTTTAAGGAGTACTTTGGAGGGCGGTTATGGTCGTGGAAGAATGCTGTATCCTCCTGGGCAGCTATCCGTTCAACAGTCATGGAAATGATCTCATCAGATAGAGGTAGGATCAATACAGTCGGACCCCAATTTAACGTGCTGCTCGAGAGAAAAGCATTTTGCCCGGTAAATCTGGTTGCCCGGTAAATCGGGATCAATTAGTAAACACAGTAAATTTTATCCTCCCGATAAATCCGGGTTTCGGTAAATCAGGGTCCGATAGTAATTTCTGTTCGTGTATGCATAGTACACTATAAGTGTATTCTTTCAAGTGCTACTTGATCAAGTTCTAATTTTCTTTCAGGAATACCGTATAGAACAATCCATTTTTATGGTAATGACGGAGTTTGTATTTTTAAATACCTTGTCACCCGTGACGACCCGCAATGGGTATTTTCAACGTCCATCCTTCTGGTGAATGTCCTGTGTTTTATCTTCATCTTGGTTAGCTACGGATACATCAATTTTAAAACCCAGCAATCTAGCCGGAATGTAGGAGCTGCGATGGCTCGGCGAGGCACTAGGAGAGCTTTACAAGCAAAGATATCTGCAATAATCCTGACGGATTTTTTCTGCTGGGTTCCATTGAGTATTGTTTCACTTCTTCATCTCACAGAAGCTGTGAATGCGTCAACTTGGTATCCCTTCTTCTCAATTCTCATAATCCCTATCAATTCGGTGATCAATCCCTTGTTGTACGACTCAAATTTCTTCTTTGGTATTCTTTGTCTGCCAGCACGGGCTATACATTGGAGTGCACGAACACTAATCACGTCGATACATAATTCCATCAATCAGCAACGCACGGAGCAGATGGAGGAGAGAACTTCCCCTCCCCAGGAAACGGAACTTTGAAAAGGATAGGCAGTGAATGCTACTTTTATTGACATAGACATTTAGAGTTTAAACTATCAGGATAACAAATCCTTCCCCTAATGTCAATCTCAATCTTAATCCTGTAGGATTGTATCCTTTTTCAGTAAACCCCTCGCCGATTCTCATAATAGGAGCAGCTCTATTAATGAAAATCGAATAAATAGCTCGAGAGACTATTGATATTGTTAAGCTTAACACTGATGAGGACACGTTGTGTCGAAACGTTTGTTTTATTAGCATTTGATTTGAACACCTGAATCAACGTCGTTTTCCTGAATGCCTGAACCCACCCTAACACACGCGAGACCAGTTTGGAGGTCACCCAGTGGCCCCCACTCCAATCAAAGTCTACCTTATATGTCAGTCACCAGCATGAGTTACCATTTAAGACCTTTTGTCAACCAATATGTCAAGATAGGATGAGAGAACCGCTATGAATGGCAACTGCTCTTCGAACCAATCGAGAGTACTTGTCTATTTAGTCGATATATAAATCCATTTTGTTGTTGTTGTTGTCTCATACCCCCCAACTTATCAAAGAGAAACAAATGGTATTAATATGCACCTTTTTCTGCAGAAACTCCACAACTGTTCGACAGTTGTGGATAAGTTGTAGTCGATGTTGTTGATCCAGTTTCAGTTGCAAAGACGCCTTCGAGGGCATCAGAATCTGTGCCAGCTGAAAATGGACAATGGCTATAGGATAATGGATAGTTGTGTTAACTAAAATAGATATTGTTAGTCCCCCCTAACATTGAAACATGTACATTCGGACCCGATATACAGTGCAAAATGGCTTCCACCGAAGATCCCGGTAAATAGGGGTCCAACTGTACTTGGGCACGTCGCGATCCTTTTATATTGCATATAGGGCGGAGGGGTAATTTCATTACCAAAGATTAGAAATAAGGCAATACCAAATTAGGCATGCGAATATCATCTTATTTACCGGGAAGTTTTAACGGTAAATCCATGGTAAGGAAAAGTGCTCCCTTTGTAGCCGTGGCATCCTCGTAGTAATACTTCTTTCCATCCTGACCAGTGAAACCACCCACCAGAATCACTCTTGCGTCAGTCGCTGCAGAGGGTGTGCTATTAATATATGAGGCATAAACTCTGGCCACTGGCACGTTATTTCAGATACCTTTCTCCCAGCGCGCCGCTGGGAGAAGGTAGCTGTAGTTTATCCGCCAGTGGCGGATAAACTGGTTTAAATCACGACGACGATCCCGAGGCGTAGCCGAGGGAGAGGCGGAGGGGTTTAAACCAATAACGTGCCATTGGTCAGAGTTTATGGGTTATATACCCTGCTTTAGTCGTTTGTTTCAAGTATTACACAATAACAAGAGAGAGAACACTAATGAAAACACACAAAGAGAACTGAGAAACAGTCAAAAACATCTCTCAATTGAGTGTATAGTGTTTGGTAACAGTTACTAAGGAGAGAGAGAAAGAATTAACAAGATATGGGGCATGCCAGACATAACACAGAGGAATTGAGATAGTGAGAAAGAAGGGGAGATAAAGAGAGAGTAATTGACGGAATGTGTTCTTTCTTTCTCTCCAATGTAGTGTGTAACTCTTGCAAATAGTGTTCCCTCTGTATTTCAGTAAGAACTGATCATTTACACTCACTTTGAATGTAACATAGGAGTTAATAATAAATAACCTGCCAGTGGGAAATAATCTGCCGCTGGACTAGCTGTTTATTGAGAGCGCGCCAGTGGGACTTTTCGCCACTGGCGGGTTATTTAAGTTAGCAGGGTATATAACAGTATATAATACACTGTACCGGTTCAACAGTCGGACCTCGAATTATCGGGATATTCAAGGGCCCGATGTTTGAGGTCATGCATAAATGCAATACTATTTTATGGATTTTTTATTGTCAAAAACACGCACACACATATTTACCAGCTAAAGATTTGCATGGTTTAACATTGCTCTTGGCCACAATTATATTCGTGTCCGCGTCAGGATTCCAAATTCCTGTTCCAGTACAACCGGATTCGCCTTTATCGCATACTACCGCAATTGGCTGCTCTACACTGTTTTGGGAGAATGCGTGTTTGAATCATGAAACAGGGTGCCAGAATGGGATTAAACAAAATATATATGCTAAGTGAACAGCTATGTTGAGGGGGTGATCCCTGTCAGTAGTGATCTCACGTGGTTCGAAGTTTGGTCAGGCATAGAAGACTCGAACCACGTGAGATCACTATAACAGAGTACAGGGATCACCCCCTCAACATGTCTCTACCACGGACGGTGCCATCAGCCCTATACAGCTGATCCATAGTAAATTCACCTAAGAGTTTTAGTATTGCAGTTGTCTGCGTG
>CM035359.1:3724531-3782031 GCA_020137815.1 Hormiphora californensis
CCCCCAATTTTTTTTTCCAACGGGCAATTTTTTTTGGGGGGAATTTTTGGTTTAAATTTATCCGGGGGGGGGGTTTTTTTTTGGGGTTGGGGGGGGGGTTTTATTTTTTTTGGAGTTGGGGGCGTTTTCATTTGGGTGGGGAGGGTGGATGGTGGGTAATTGGTGGGTGGTGGTGGGGCGGAAGTCTGCGTATTTTGTATGGTGGGTGGGGGGCTGATGGGAATGGTATGTTGATTGGGTTTAGAGTGGGTGGAACTGTAGAAACCGTGTCCTCTTTCTTCCGGCTAACGTTCCATGGCGCTGTTAGAGGCGGGCTGGGCACACTCTCCATTACTTCTCTCTTATCTTGCCTCTCTTCTCTCTCTACTCTCTCTCTTTCTATCCGTTTTCGAACTTCTCTCGAGCCTCCGTCAAATTCTCTCGGATCCTCTCTCCTTCTAGGGCTCTGCCTCGCGGCGAGGGGTGGGGTGGGAACAGGTAGTGAAAAGCCAAGGTGTTGCAGAGCAACGAGAGCAATGCGTATATCCCTGGTAGTGTGTGTGGACGAGTCTTGGCTTAAATCAGTCTCTGCTGCCAGACATCATTGATATCGCTAGTTTTGAGCAGTGTAAGTGCTAATGTGCATATTCAACAATATTCGCATTTAATCCAATTATAAATGTGTATTTTGACAACAATCTCTGTCCATTGGAGTTGAGTTTTTTTATTTTGTTGGTCAGTTTATGCAAAGCATATGTTCCGTTCGGACGCAACAAATCGTTGTTTTTTGATGAACTGCCGTTTTATAATTCCTATTTGTGACTGTTTGTATTGCTTTGTTCAAGCAAATGGGAGTCTAACTTGGCAATGTTTGTAGTGTTCAGTAATGAGTAGTGAAGTACTGTGGATTTTCCTGATAAGCAGTGTCTTTATTCAACATACAGATGCAGGAGTAGGCTACAAGTGTAAGATATCCGCGATCAAAACTCATTACCTCCCCTTCATAACTATATGCTGTATTTAGACCAGCAAAATTCGTGTATTGTAACTTAAATATATATATGAGACCCATAGTGTTTGGCTGAACGAAATCCGTCAGCACAGCTACTGCAATATGTATCCTTCCTTCCAGACCGATGCGACTACGCTAAAGTCGCTACAGAAGGAGCTTATTTTGAAGAAGATGATACTTCTAATTCAATGTACAAGTTCCCCACCCTGCATGGAGCCATGGAATCTTGTGATCTTTGTAAGTAGAAATATGAAGCTGTTTCTCAGAAACTACAAAATTATAGCAGCAGAAGAAATCAGTGTCAAAAGCGGAAGTTTGCCTAGCGAGACCCTCTTTTGCGCGAAAGTGTGGGCTAGAATTAACAAGATGAACAACGATATAATGGTTTTCACCCTTCCTTTACATTTGTAAAGGAGGGTCGAGCTATGTAAGTCTTCAGCTATCTGAAATTTTTAATCTAGCTGAACAAGAACTAAGAAGTCGAAGCGAGCACCGCATATTATTGATTTTGTCAACTCTTTTTTTAAACAGTCTTTCCAATTTTAGCGATGCAGTGCAAGGGTGTCACGGAGGACCCTGACCAACAATCATCGCTAAGTAATAGCGACCTGCCATACACACTAAAGAAAGGCGACCTCCTCTATAAAGATGGTGGGAAGTTTGTCACGTGGAAAAAACAAAACTGCCGTAAGTAAATAATAGACCATATATTATAGGCCTCCCGATTTACCGGGATTCTTTGTTACTTACTCAACAAGGGATTCTCGGAAGAGAGGGTTTTGTCCGGTAATTCGGAGTGCCCGGTATATATATATATATAGAGGTCCGACTGACATGTAGGCCATATACGGTTAGCTACTAAATGACATTACATAAAGTATAATAAGGCCAAGCTGAGTTTATAAAAACAGACCCCAACCAGTGGTTGGCAACCACGACCGTTTACTAGGTGTTCGCAAAGGATAGTTTGCAACCAATTGTGGGAGAGGCAATTGTATGCTACCCCCTGACAGGGGTCCCCTGTTATAGGTACTCGTATAGGTACTCAGAAGGGAAAAAATCTAATAAATATTTCTTACCAAGTTTTAGGTCAAAACAAGTGTGGCGATTAAACAGTTACCCGATACTTATCCTGCTATTTTAGGTGACGTGGAGGCGTATGGTAGTTCTAGAAGGGTGATTGGATGGTGGTCTAGTGCAGCGAGTGAGATCACACTGCCAACAATAACTTAACAGTGCTGGTGATACGATCATCGTGAAGTTCACATATCCTGTAAGTTTGAGGGGGGGGGGGGGGTGACAAGTACCTGGTGAGAGTGGGGGGGGGGTTGACAAGTACCTGGTGAGAGTTGGGGGGGGGGGGTGACAAGTACCAGGTGAGAGTGGGGGGGGGGGTTGACAAGTACCTGGTGAGAGTTGGGGGGGGGGGGTGACAAGTACCAGGTGAGAGTTGGGGGGGGGGGGGGTTGACAAGTACCTGGTGAGAGTTGGGGGGGGGGTTGACAAGTACCAGGTGAGAGTTGGGGGGGGGGGTTGACAAGTACCAGGTGAGAGTGGGGGGGGGGTTGACAAGTACCTGGTGAGAGTTGGGGGGGGGGGTGACAAGTACCAGGTGAGAGTTGGGGGGGGGGGTGACAAGTACCAGGTGAGAGTTGGGGGGGGGGGTTGACAAGTACCTGGTGAGAGTTGGGGGGGGGGTTGACAAGTACCTGGTGAGAGTTGGGGGGGGGGGTTGACAAGTACCAGGTGAGAGTGGGGGGGGGGGGTGACAAGTACCAGGTGAGAGTTGGGGGGGGGGGGTGACATGTCTACATGTGCCACGTGATCGGGAGGGGCAGGGGGGGTTGACATGTGCCAAGTTGGTTAGTTGGTGGTACCGAATTTTTAAGTAAGGGACTCAACAATCACTGTACTTCACTCCTACAGCTGTTAACATACCCCTCTCTGCTACAGGGTGTCCAAGAGAAAGAGATAACAATAACGGTTAAAACGGCGGCTGGTATTGCATGTCAAGTTACCATGGATACTACTGAGAAGACTCTGACAGTAAAATCCGCCTCAGAAACGGTATAATGGGGGGGGGCTGCAGCCGTGCCTAAATCCCAGGTTTAGGTCACGGCTATTGGGGGAAAACAGTCGTACCTGAATCTCAGGTCAAGTGCACGGCTATTTTTTACTGAGACCTGAGATCTCAGGTGTCAGTGACGGCTATTGCCTTAAGTTTCAGGGAATAGCCGTGACTGAAACCTGAGATCTCAGGTCTCAGTGGAAAATAGCCGTGCACTTGACCTGAAATCTCAGCGACGGCTAAACCTGAGATTCAGGCACTACTTTTTCCGCCAATAACTAACTAAATGTTGATCTAACTACAATATTACATGCTACTCAGCAACAACTATAATTCCTACTAGGTGAGCAATCCTTGGGTTAGTCTGGTAAAGGATACGGAGATTGAGATCAAGTTCCTTCTTAGTGAATCCTACTGGATAGTAACTGTGGACGGTGTCCATATGGTGAACAGTGTCAAGGTTGCAAAAGGTATAACAAACATTAGTCATCAGAAAATAGAGTATCGAAGTTTTCATGGAGCATTGGCCGGGCAGAATCAAAGAGTTTAATCTGGTATGTCTGACCTCCATTCCATATTTTAGACGACAGTATAATACAGTCGGACCCCGATTTAGCGGCACCCCGATTTAACGGCAGGATAAATTTCCCCCAAAAATTTTTTTGAAAATTTCTGAAAATTTCTTGGAAAACCACGTCCGAATCGTGTTTCGAATCGGTGCATCTTATCGCATGTCTTGCCGGTAATTAGACGGTTCGAAACGAACAAATATTTGATCCCCATATGAGGCCCATCGAATCGCAATTGTAACTGGCCCCATGGGGATCACGTATCGGTTCGTTTCGAACCGCCTAATTAGCGACAGGACGTGCGATAAGATGCACTGATTCGAAACACGATTCGGACGTGGTTGATATTTTTTTATCGGGGTAAAATTTAGAAAGGGTACGGAAAACAATGAAAATCAAATATTTACACACACCCAATCTTTGAAAAATTTTCATAACTTTTACGAGAAAGAATTGGAAATTTTCGATACCGTACCAATGGTCCTGGTGGTACTCCCCGTTCATCCACTAAGTTTTGTGAGAAAACACGGTGCGCCACTCTTACTTTAATTCTTATCTTCATCTTAATATCTTATCTTAATTCTTCTCTTGACCAAACAATATGCCAAACAAAAGGCCCTTCCTTTGTTTGACATTTTCACGTATAATATTCAGTCACAGTAGACACAAGTTGCTGTCTGTCCCGAACATTCAGTCGAGTCACAGTATGGTACAACATGCTTTAAAAAACATTTTCTGTCTGTCTGTCCACATGTCATAGCTTTTACCCTGTTAAACTTACTGAGGTGTTTGCATTGAAGGTCATTTACACCGCTACTCCAAGTTCCATCTTCTTTGCACGAAACTTCAACATCACCACCGATCAGGACATGCTTCCGGTTACAATAGATAGTTATACTGGTTCCTGGGTCGGTAGTGTTCCAGGATCCTTGAATAGATTCCGTTACAGCAAAGGCAGGGCAGGTAGTTGGGGCTAAATATGGAAAACGGGGTGTGTTAGCCAGTAAGATGTGGAGTTTTAGTGAAGTTATAGTTACATATTTTGTATGCATTGTTATGGACAGGGTATGAGAAAAAGTTGCCTATGCAGGGAACTTTCAATCGCCCTTTGAACTTGCATAACATTGCTATACTAACAATTTGCATAACATTGCTACTAACAATTTGCATAACATTGCTATACTAACAATTAAGAAATAGAATTGTACCTGCTTTGTAGAAGTCAGATGCTGTGTCATCCTCGTAAAACATGATGTGCTGAACAACATCACCAACCCACAGGACACAGTTGCTATCTGAACTATCTGCGAACAGGTAGTTCAGCACCTCCACACCATTACATGTGATGATCCAGGCGGTCTCTGTTTTGGTGATTGCCCAGATCTTATCCACCTCCACCGGGGGCTGCACTGGCAGGTTTGTCAAGCTGGTGGTGCAGTAGCCTATGTAATACTTCATTGGGGAGTAGAACGTCACCGACACATCACCGAGCCAGTTGCTGTCCTTGTCGTACATCTCCACGAAGATCCACTCACCACTGCCTAGTGTGGAATTCGTCTTTATCTGGAGAAGTGTACCCTCCGGATTCCAGGGTATTTCTACACCCCGCTCTACATGTGCCCAACCTGAAGGGTAATAAATACCATCAGGAAAGATGCTATAGCCAGAATGTGAAGATTTCACTAATGGATTGCGAAGAATCATATTGTGTAACAAGCGATTACAAACCTGTTGATGTAGCTGTGCACCATAGAGCAGCCGCTGTCAGGACAAACACTGATGTCCAACGCATCACTTCAATGGCTAACAGATCACATTCAACACAACTTAAAGAAAACATGGGGTTACCTCATATGAATGAAACCTCATATAATAATACATCTCTCTTTCTCTACTTATCTCTATAGTCATATGGAAAAGCTCATAAGCTGCATGGCGGCGCCATACCCCATTTGATTCAGATGGCTCAGATGGGTCGCGGCGCCAGACAGCTCATAAGTGGTTCTTTTGTATAGTTGTAGGTTAGCGTAAAACTATATTGTATGGCTCATAGACGAAATGTGGTCTAATGAAGTCTTTTGAGCCAAAGTTGTAGTAATATTGTAGGAGTTGAATGCCCGGATTACTCGGATAGTTATTGTAGAAAATTATATGATACAAACATATGAATTCACATCAAGCTTTGGCTATCTTGCCACGGCAAACACAGCAGTCACTTGATGTTTAGAATCTATCTATCTCTCTCTCTCTCCATAACCATAACGCATCGCTCCTTATAATGGTTATCCCCTTATATACCCTGCTAACTTAAATAATGCGCCAGTGGCGAGAAGTCCCACTAGCGCGCTCTCGATAACCAGCCAGTCCAGCGGCAGATTATTTCCCACTGGCAGGTTATTTATTTTTAACTCCTATGTTACATTCAAAGTGTGTGTAAATGATCAGTTCTTACTGAAATACAGAGGGAACACTGTTTGGAAGAGTTACACACTAAATTGGAGAGAAAGAAACAACACATTCCGTCAATTACTCTCTCTTTATCTTCCCTTTTGTTTCACTATCTCAATTCCTCTGTGTTATGTCTGGCATGCCCCATATCTTGTTATTTCTTTCTCTCTCTCCTTAGTAACTGTTACCAAACAATGTACACTCAATTGAGAGATGTTTTAGACTGTTTCTCAGTTCTCTTTGTGTGTTTTGATTAGTGTTCTCTCTCTTGTTAGTGTGTAATACTTGTAACAAACAACTAAAGCAGGGTATATAACCCATAAACTCTTGTCACTGGCACGTTATAGGTTTAAACCCCTCCGCCTCTCCCTCGGCTACGCCTCGGGATCGTCGTCGTGATTTAAACCAGTTTATCCGCCAGTGGCGGATAAACTACAGCTACCTTCTCCCAGCGGCGCGCTGGGAGAAAGGTATCTGAAATAACGCGCCACTGGCAAGAGTTTATGCCTCATATAGTTGTCTCTATTATATCTATCTCTCTCTCTCTCTCCATAACCATAACGCATCGCTCCTTATAATGGTTATCCCCTTATATACCCTGCTAACTTAAATAATGCGCCAGTGGCGAGAAGTCCCACTGGCGCGCTCTCAATAAACAGCTAGTCCAGCGGCAGATTATTTCCCACTGGCAGGTTATTTATTTTTAACTCCTATGCAAAATTCAAAGTGTGTGTAAATGATCAGTTCTTACTAAAATACAGAGGGAACACTATGTGCAACACTTACACACTACATTGGAGAGAAAGAAAGGACACATTCCGTCAATTACTCTCTCTTTATCTCCCCTTTTGTCTCACTATCTCTTCCTCTGTGTTATGTGTGACATGCCCCTTATCAGGCTATTTCTTTCACTCTCTTTCCTTAGCAACTGCTTAGTAACTGTTACCAAACAGTGTACACTCAATTATGAGGTGTTTTTGACTGTTTCTCAGTTCTCTTTGTGTGTTTTGAGTAGTGTTCTCTCTCTTGTTAGTGTGTAATACTTGAAACAAACAACTAAAGCAGGGTATATAACCCATAAACTCTTGTCACTGGCACGTTATAGGTTTAAACCCCTCCGCCTCTCCCTCGGCTACGCCTCGGGATCGTCGTCGTGATTTAAACCAGTTTATCCGCCAGTGGCGGATAAACTACAGCTAGCTTCTCCCAGCGGCGCGCTGGGAGAAAGCTATCTGAAATAACGTGCCACTGGCAAGAGTTTATGCCTCATATAATAGTTGTCTCTATTATCTCTATCTCTCTCTCTCTCTCTCTCCATAACGGCATAACGCATCGCTCCTTATAATGGTTATCCCCTTACAGTTGTCTCTATTATCTCTCTCCATAACGGCATAACGCATCGCTCCTTATAATGGTTATCCCCTTATAGTTGTCTCTATTATCTCTATCTATATCTCTCCATAACCATAACGCATCGCTCCTTATAATGTTTATCCCCTTATAATAGTTGTCTCTATTATCTCTATTTATCTCTCACTCCATAACCATAACGCATCGCTCCTTATCGCTCCTTATCGCTCCGTGACCATCCATGTCTGACGTGTCCGCTTGCTCTAATATTCTTTGCCTCTGGTTATCTCTCCATTCTTTTCTATGTAACTCACTCAATTCGAGTATATGTGCCATAGCTAATGGTATTGATATCAATATATTGATATAGCAGATCTCTCTCTCTCTCTCTCTCTCTCACTCTCTCTCTCTCTCACTCTCTCTCTCTTTTTCTTTCTCTCTCTCTTTTTCTTTCTTTCTTTCTCTCTCTCTCTCTCTCTCTCTCTCTCTCTCTCTCTCTCTCTCTCTCTCTCTCTCTCTCTCTCTCTCTCTCTCTCTCTCTCTCTCTCTCTCTCTCTCTCTCTTGATGGTTTTGAGTGTCTTAGAAAGTCTAAAATTGAAGTTGAAAAAAGTCGCCCAAAAACGGGCAAATTTTTCTGGCTTTTGGGGCCATATTTTGAGCAATTATTAGCCCCCTACTCCAATCCCGCAACTTTTTCGGCCCAAATTTGGTTGTTTGCCATAACAACTGATAGAATGAACTACTTCATGTGCAAAATAGGTCATTTCCCAAAATTGTTGCTTCCATTTTGACGATTTTTTGGAAAGTGAGACGGTATTTTGGTCAACCACTTGGAAATGGGGTGTAGCCTTGAGAAAGAAGTTTAACAGGTCTTTACTAAGGATGTTAGGAGACCGAAATTGTGTCAGGAACAAGATCCTATAAAAATTTTATGGCCCCGATAAACATGAAGCAAAAAAATCGCAATTGAAAATCAATGATCACGTTTCGATTCGTTCCGAACCGTCTAATTAGCAGCAGGACATGCGATAAGATGCACCGATTCGAAACACGATTCGGATGTGGCGGGTATACCTTTAAAAAATTTTACAACTTTTTTTTGCAAAATTTTACAGTACGATTGTCAATGCTTTGATCGGTGCTCCCCATAAATTTTGAGAGAAAAAGTTATTCTGAAATTTTGATACTTCCTCACCCCCTTAGGGTGCCCCGATTTGGCATGGTATCACGTATCAGTTCGTTTCGAACCCGCTAATTAGACAGGCCATCCAGGTTAAGCTGCACCGATTCGAAACACATCGGACGGGCTGGTATAACTTTGAAAATTTTTCACAATTTTTTTGAAAAATTTATTTGATAGTTTTCTATTACTAATCAGAAATGATCATGTAATCAATAAATGAATTATATTGTATATAACAGTTAGAGGTGTCTTTAGTCTTAGTATGGCATTTTGGGCATAAAATAGATTTTTATGGGCCAAATATGGCTCGCCTCGATTTAGTGGCACACCGATTTAGTGGCAGGATTTCTTTCCCCCGAGGATGCCACTAAATCGGGGTCCGACTGTATATTACTATACTGGCAAATGTAAAATTAACATTTTTCAGACGAATGTAAGACTAATCACTTGGGATGCTGGCAGGATAGTGCAGCCCGAAGTATTGGAGGTGGAAAAACTCCTTCAGCAGGTGGGTTAAATCTCGAAACACTAACCCGGTCTTAAATAGTATGTTATATTTGACCGAATTGCAGTGTATTCGAGTCATCCATCAGGGTTTACGCCCATGGCAACCGCTCTTAGCAAACGCCATCAACACTTTACATTGTTGCAGCAACTGTTGAACTTTGTAAAGCTGCGGCCATCAAAAACGGCGTTACAGTATTTGGATGTCAAAACAAGGGGGGAGACTGTTTCGCCTCCTCTCCCATTGCAAAATACACGTACAAGGTACTGGGGCCATCTACTGCATGCAACAATGGACTCGGCGGCAGTTGGACCAATGATGTATACGAGATATCTTGTGGTAAGAACTATGAGAAAACTAAAAAATCTATCAAATGATCCTGACGATCGATGTACTGGGTGTTCATTTTGGATCTTTACAAGCGTTGGCCTTCACCCAGAAAAAAGTTGACAAGATCAGGTCATGAAACTTCATACTTGAACCATTATATACCCTCATTCAAGGTTCCTGGGGGTTTTGGAGCTCTAGCACCCCGGGAAGTGTGTTTTTGTCATCAAGACTACCAGAAGGAATTTTTTGCTGGTGCTGAGACTTTGCTAAAATGTTTTTTGGGTATTTTCTATGTCCTAATATTTTGTATGTCAATTCTAAAGTTTCATAGAGATTGGATGTGTTTTTCGGACTCAAAACTTCGATAAAAGTGGCTGGAAAGGCTCGAAAACAGCTCAAAACGGCTAAAATTGAGTCTTTCCAGCCACTTTTTACGAAATTTTGAGTTTGAAAAACACATCCAATCTTTTTGAAACTTTAGAATTGACATACAAAATACCCAAAAAACATTTTAGCAAAGTCTCAGCACCAGCAAAAATTCCTTTTGGTAGTTTTGATGCCAAAAACACACTTCCCAGGGTATATATTAAGCTCCAAAACCCCCACTGGGGGAACCTTGAATGAGGGACGAGGGTATAGATAATAGAATAGTCCAAGTATGAAGTTTCTTGACCTAATATTGTCAACTTTTTTCTGGGTTAAGCCCAACGCTTGTAAAGAACACCCTGTATGATATTCTAAACTGTATATTTTACAGCCCTAACCACCCTGAAATCTGTGAGCGTGACTAATGTGGCAGAGGTGACATCTGTTCAGTATGAGCAGGTCGTTGACAATGATTGCTGGGACGGAATCCATCCACAAACCTACCTGGGGACGGTGTCTACCACAACCAAGGGGAACACTTGTAAAAAGTGGAACGAGACGAGCAATAAACTTGGTATAATTGAATTATACTATAACTCAGAGACAAATCTGTCTAGCGCTGCAACCCGATCTGAGCGCACTGTCAATCAAATATTGGGGGTCTGGCGCCGCCAGACAGAGAAATTATTGTGTGTTTGTGTACGATGTCTAGGAAGGTTCTCCTTCTCTGTCAGTCAGATTGTTTCAATTTCGATTGATAGGGCGGCCCCGGCCCCTTCTAATATAAGACCGTCCTATTCGTGCGATGTACAGTCAGTGCCTGAAAAGGTGGCCCCTTCTAATAACCAATTCTAACTGCAGAGGGTATGGGGTGTCGATTGATGTTTGACTTCAAAGGATCCCGCTACACCGGATCAATAGCGGTTACACAAAACGGCCGAACTTGCCAAAAATGGTCGGAACAGTCTCCCCATAAACACGATTACACCGCAGCAAAGTAAGAATAAGGAGACAAAAACTTGTGTTGTTCAGATAGTCTTAATTTGCTGCTATATATCATAGAAAAACTAATTAACAAAAGACGCTTTGACCTGTTCAGCATGAATCACAATATACATCACTATATACATTATACATTATACATCATATACATTATCTGACCACAGGCCAATTCACCTTTCCGTCAAGAAACAATCTATATCTACCTGCTACCAAACCCTGATAAGCCCCCAACAAGCACCGCGTGGCTTTGCCTGGAACACGAAGGACAACAAATCGAGTATTGACTTCCTACAATACCAAACTCAAAAGGAATTTGAAGAAGAACTAAAGCCCCTCCTCCTGTCACCACCCGAAAACCAGAATGATGTTCATGAACTAAACAACAGTGTTGTTGAAATATTCAGAAAACTAGCCTCTAGCACCTTGAAGATGAAGGGGAAGAAAAAGAACAAATTCCAATGGTACGACAGAGAATGTGAGAAATCAAAAGAAGCTCTTGAGAAATGCTGCAAAAAGATATCTTCGAAATGTCAAGATAAAAAGATGAGCGAAGAATTTCACTGCCAAAAGCGAACCTATCGCAAGCTTACCAGGAGAAAGAAAAACAGTTACAAGTGGAAACTGAACTCCAGAATATCTAACATGAACTCCCGCCAATTAAACTGGTCCGGAGTGAAGAAGCTCAAACATGAAACATCTGACGAGATTGACTTTGATGTTCTGGACCTACACAACTTCTACCTATTCTTCAAAAAGTTGTATTCCAGCAAGTGTGACAAACCGATCTCCGATCATCCTGATCCCTCTGATCCTGAGTTTTACAACACGAGCACTAACCAGCAAGCAGTATTTCTTCTATGCCAACCAATCTCCAAAGCAGAGCTGTCCGATGCCATATCGCGACTAAAAACGAACAAAAGCCCCTCGATAGATCTGATTACTAACGAGATGCTTCGCTCCACATCTAATGTTACTAAAGACGTCCTTCTCACGCTTTTCAACGGTTGTCTCACTCACGGGTGCTACCCATGGAACACTTCTATCACTACTGTGATCCACAAAAAAGGGGCGACAGACAACCCGGACAACTTTAGGGCGATCACCTTGGGTAGCTGCATAGGCAAGCTTTATAGTAGTATCCTACTGACCCGTATGGCAGACTTCAGAAAGTCCGTGTGCCCTGACACCGCCAATCAGCAAGGATTCGCTAAGGGTGCCCAGACCAGTGATCATGTCCTAACCCTTAAAACCATTCTGGACAAGTATCTACACATAAAGAAGCGAAGGGTCATCGCCTGCTTTATTGACTATCGTAAAGCATTCGATACGGTATGCAGATCGGCTCTCCTGAAAAAGCTGGGCTCAATGGGCATATGTGGCAGCTTCTTCAACTGCATTTCCAACATGTACGAAAACTCATCCACTGCGATCAAACTCTCGGGAATGCTATCCGAATCGTTCTTTGTACGTATCGGTACGGAACAGGGGCACCCATTAAGCCCCGAGTTCTTTAAGATGTTCGTTGATGAGATGTCAAAGATGCTTAACAATACTAATGGATCCTTCCCTATGCTAGGCGGAGTCAACATCACCCATCTATTATGGGCCGACGATATTGTGTTACTGGCATTAGACAGAGTTACCATGCTGAATCTCATTAGTGTAGTCGGTGAATATGCGACCAAATGGGAGCTCGAAGTAAACACTAGCAAAACCAAGATCCTAGTGTTCAACTCATCGGGGAGGATCCTAAAGGAAGCTAAAGGCTACTATCTACTCGGAAAAGAACTGGAAGCGGTGAAAGAATACACTTACCTGGGAATAACTTTCGTGGCCTCTGGTTCGTTGAAAACCGCCATGAAAAACCTATCACTGAAAGCCACAAGAGCTATTTCAATACTGAGGAGGACTGTTGACGTTAATGCCCTATCAGCCTGGACAGTTTTCAAGCTGTATGATGCTCTCATTGAGCCCATTCTGACCTACGGCTCACCGGTATGGCTTCCATCACTGGAGGTGGCCAAAGCTCTGGACCAGTCAACTAGCTGTGATACTTTTTTCAAGCGTCTAACCTCTGATACATCTGAGAAAGTGCACCTGAGATTCATTAAGTGGGCGCTTGGTGTCCATAAAAAAGCCACTAATACTGCTTGCTACGGAGACTCGGGCAGAGCTCCTACATTTATATCTGCGATCAACCGTGGTCTTTCTTACTTTGACCGAGTAATGTCAAAAGAAGCAGATGGTTCAATCCTAGGCCTTGCCGGGGAAGAACAGAGGTCTCTGAATCTAAATTGGTACTCCTTCTGGGAAAACATCCGCAACAATTTCACTAGAAATGACCTCGAGAGATTCATGATCAACCACTGGGATCACTTGAGGCGGAACCAGTCTAAACTGAGCTATTACAACTCTGTGAAGTCAACGTACGGCTACGAGGAATATCTTAACCTGAGACGTGTAAACAGATGTGAAATTAGCAAACTCCGGCTAAGTGCACACGACCTAAGGGTGGAGACTTCCAGATACTCAAACCACCAAACACCAAACTACTGTCGCTTCTGTTGTGATGGACAAGCAAAACAGCTGCTCGATCAATTGCCACTTGCGGAACCACTCATCGAAAATGAACAGCATGTCCTAAATGAGTGCCCCACATACGAAGAAATGCGGCAAACTCTCCCAGACCACCTGCTCTCGGCCATCGCAAGCGGGGAAGCAGCAAACATTTACACCGAAAGGAATGGAAATGCCCTGAACAGGTTCCTCAAAGCGTCACATACATTACGAGTCAATTATATGGAACCATGAACACTTTTATATTTGCAGTAATCATATGTCAACTATTCCTGGTTAGGGCGTGTGTGGGTCTCGATGCTCCCAGCGTCTGCCTGAGTAGAGACCAGTGGTGCTGTCCGTGTGTGTGCCTCGTCGCAAATCAATCGGTTTCGCGGAGGGACAGGCAGGCGGGAGCATTGCTGATCTGGCAGTCGCTGGGCCCATCTGTGTTTTTTCCCCCTACTGTGCAGGATGGCACAGCCATGATGTTTTGGCTCTTTTCCTGTTGGTTTTATTCTATTCTATTCTATTCTACATTATACATTTCAGTTATCCAAACTCTGGTCTGGGAGATCATAACTATTGTCGGAACCCCAACAAAGTTCAGAGTGGTCCATGGTGCTATACGACTGATGCCGATGTAGAGTGGGAATTGTGTACTGTACCCGTCTGCTGTAAGTACATATTATCTGTATAGTACATAACTCCCTCCCGCACGGGCATCTATTCAATAGACGCACTGCAGAGCAGTGCGTCTATTGAGCTGTAATGCACGGGTCCCGAAGGGACCCGTGCGTTACAGCCCTGTAAATCCCGAGCGTCAGCGAGGGGTTTACAGGTACCGCGCGGCCCAAAAAAAACTAAGGGTACGTTGGCCTTCTTTTCTCCCAGAAGTTTAATTTCGATCACTCTGATATTTTGTCACAATATTTGTATGGTTACTCATTCGAGGAATCCGGAGTTTCAAAACATAAAAGTGTGAAGTTCATGAATGAACCCAATTTCTCGTTTTTCGGGTTTTTCCAAGTTTTCTCATGGTTAAATTCGATTTTATTCTTAAAAATAACAACCATGCATTAGAGTAAACAATAATAAATGGCAATCCGAGTTTTTATTACAAATGAATCAAGTTTAGTTGGTGAAATAAATGATTAAAAAAAAGGTCATTTTTACCAAACATCGATTTTAACCCGTTTTGACAAGAAATTGGTAAATTCAGGCGCTAAAAATTCGTACGGCCATTACACTTGATCGATATTGATGTTAGCTAGAATTTCGGCTCTCTATCTAAAAATTCATTTTTACGACTGGAATGAATCATAAATGAACTTGAAAACAAAAAAGGTATTCCAAACCGGAATTTCACAGTCGTCTTTGGGTAACGATTTCCTTTCAAACGCGACTAATTTTAGGTCAATTGGACCACCACAAGAGACACAGTGGCCACTTTTCCGACACTAGGTCTGGCCAAGTGACCCCTATTGGACCGCTAGCGTCATTACTAAGTGCCAATAAGCAGGTGTAACGGTCGCGTATCACGTATCACATCTGCTAATTAGGACGGTATACCGATACAGCGTCCGTTAGAATGTAAGTTCTCTTGCTAACACGTCACAATTTGATGGGGATCACATGACCCAACCTAGGCTAGTAAACTGGTCACTGTGATTCTTTTGGTGATCCAATTAAGCTCAAACTGGTCGCGTTCGAAAGAAAATCGATAGCCAAACAAATTTGTAAAACTTTGGTACCAAAATATGGTCCCGTTTTGGCGTTCATTAAATGTTCATTCGGGCGAAAAAAATGAATTTTCATCCAGAGGGCTGAAACTCCGGATTCCTCGAATGAGTAACCATACAAATATTGTGACAAAATATCAGAGTGATTGAAATTAAATTTCTAGTAGAAAAGAAGGCCAACGTACCCTTAGTTTTTTTTGGGCCGCGCGGTATATCTGCACGTAAGGGAGGGAGTTGTGTTCTATAGACCCCGCTGGCGGGCACCTAGAAGCAAAACAAGCACAAATTAGGTGGTTGACACAGAGAGAGCTCACACAAAACGGGTCAAACAGTTAGAAATGAAGCTACAGAGTGCCTCTCTACATTCCTACACACTCGTAACAATCGTTGTAACAGTTTCAAAGCGTGGAATGCAGAGAGAGATTACAGTTAATTGTGGGTCATGAGCAACAGTTGCAACAGACTGGCGGGCGCCAAATCTAGACAGAGAGCGTTGTAGGTTGTACACACACTCCCTCTTGAGTTACCAAGTCATTTTATCGTGTTTCCAGTGATTCTTTGTGATCTTTACACAAATCTGTCAGAGGGCGTGCGTCTATCGAGAGACAAACTCACGGCAGTGCACGGCCCAATAGACCAGTGCAAATTGTTTGAGCGCGCCGTGCGTCTATTTGAGCCGGCGGGGTCTATATATCTGTGTATCATGTGCCCGTCTAGGCTGTAAGTACATATTATCTGTAGTTTTTCTTTCGACTTACAGGGCAACTTTGGGCAAATACTTTTGTCCCGCAACAATTGACATTCTTCTATAACAATTGAAATCCTAACAATTGACAACTGACTGTTTACAATTCATATGTTTATTGGACACAGGGATCAGACTCGCTGGATTATTGTTATAGCGAGTCTCCCCATGCATGTCCAATATTAATATATTGCAGGAACCGACCGAAACAAGTAAACAACCAATCAGAACTTGTTATTTAGGTCACGTGACTGGTTATCAGCCAATCAGGGACCAGTATTTCCTGATTCGGTCGGTTCCTGATATATTGAAATGTTTATATCATCATGAGCTACTCAATATAATAGTTAATCAATACATTATTTGTCTGCAGTGTATGGAGGAGGCCACTTTGGTGTTGGTGGTGACGGGAAATCCTATGGCTTGGTGTTGGGGGGTAAGCTCTACGAAGGTGCTGTTATCTATATGAGGTAATAGTCGTTCATTATATATATATATACAGTCGGACCCCGATTTAGTGGACACCCCGATTTAGTGGACAAGAGCCTTTCCCCCGAGGGTGTCCCTAAATCGGGGTCCGACTGTATATGATATGTATGTTTTACAGCAGCTCCATCTAATAAGTAAGGTCGTTAGTTTTAATTCACAGTGTGAGGGGTTGTAAAAATTATAATATTAATTAAATTATCAAGCACTTAAACGTTTCTTTGTTTAGGGTTCAGGCAAAAGCGAACAAAAAAGCCAAGTTTAATATTAACACTGCGAGCAGCGCACAGAGGCTCCCACGGCTAATTTTGGATCTCTCCGCTACAACGGACAACTGCCAAATCACGATGAAGAACCAAGCAAACGATTGGACTCCCCATGTAGGTGTCAATATTACAGAAAATACGAGCAAGAAATTCCAGGTGGAAATGTGTATGACGGACTGTATATAACTTTTAATAGACATATATATATAAAGGTCCTCCCAAACTATTATGTCCCTTGCTGCGCGCGACCGGATTTTAGACAGCCATAGCTCCACCCCCTGATGAGATAGAGACTTGAAATTTGTTTTGTGAGGAGATCATGTCGAGTTCTTCCTACAAAACAAATTTCAAGTCTTTATCTCATCAGGGGGTGGAGCTATGACCGTGGGAAATTTCACAAAACCCGAGTGAGGGACATAGTAGTTTGGGGAGTACTTTATATGTAGTGCATTTATAAAGAGCTTGTGATGGTGGTGAATATATTATCATTGCATCTTTACAGACATGTTACTACACATTAGCGGAACTGGGTATAACAGCAGACAGTATAGTTGATGTCACACTGAACTACACTGCCTACGGAGTGGAAGTAAAGCTTAATGATAGGTTGGTCGTCGAACCGATATCATGGATGCATTGTACTCAACAAACCGCAGCAGCTTGCATTCCTCTCATAACAAGTTAGTAGAGGGGGAGCACCATGGTGTACTCAACAAACCGCAGCGGTTATAAAAGTTCTGATTTTGTTTTTACATATGAATCAATAACAATTATAGTTCTGATTTAATATAAATCAATTACAGATATAGGCGCTGATGATGGAACGCTCCACTACGTGGGCGGGTTCAACGTTAACAAAGGTATATCAATATAGAAAACAAACTTCGTAATCTCCTGTCTGGCGCCGCGACCCATCTAAGCGCACTGTCGTCAAATGGGGTATGGCGCCGCCATACAGATAATCTCTAGCTGAACCAATCCGCTCCTATGATCGCTATCTACACCCCCCCCCTCCCCTCCATACAAGACAATTACAGTATAAGCAGCTTACAAATAAAAACAAAGAAGTTTTAGTTCAACAGTTTACACATGTTTCAATACAAAATATTTCATCAGAACTTATAATATTTGACCAATTCCAATCTCCTCCTCAGACACGGTAGGGGTATCGACGCAGACAGTTAGTAATAGCTATTCTTCTTCATATAAAGCTAGTTTGGCGTTCAATGGTAACCCCTCTGATATGATACACACTGACTGTACAACGGCCAACAACTGGTGGAAGGTTTGATTTAAAAAAAATTAATTAAATTAATAATAATTTTGAAACGATAAATTAAATTAATAATAATTTTGTTAAAAAAACGACAACAACTCGTGCAGTTGTCTGTTGTTCACAACGAAACTCAAACTGTAAACGCAACACATGTTTCATAGAATCCCCATGACCAATCACTGCAGCGTGATTATTACTAACAGCTCGTGTTCTTCCAGCTGGTGTTTGATGGGGAGTATTACGTTTGGGGAGGGAAGATGATCAACAGGGCTGATTCAGTATCTCAGGGTATACAGGACCGAATAGACAAGACGGATATAACTCTCCTGCTGGGTTCTGCAACTGCTGACACATGTGGCACTGTCACCAAATCAAATGTTGGACAATTTCCCTCGTCCTGTAAGTGAAGCCATAGAATCCGGACCTGTATTGCCAAGTTAGGCGGAAAACAGCCGTACTGAACTGAACTCCAGTTCGACGGCTACTTACTGAGAAAAATACTGGAGTTCGCGCACCAGTACGGCTATTTACTGAACTGACCTCGAAATCATCGCGCGCTTGATCAGTTCTCTCAGTTCACAAATTTGAGAACTGAGAGATCTGGTGTACTGGAGTACTCGAGTACTTACTGGAGTTCTTCCAGTTTTAGCAGGTGATTGATAACAATGTTGATAACAAACGCGAGAGTGAGAGATACTGAGATAGTAAGGGAGAAAGAAAGAGGGGGGGGGGAGAGAGAGAGATAGATAGATAGAGAGAGAGATAGAGAGAGATAGAGAGAGAGAGAGAGAGAGAGAGAGAGAGATAGAGAGAGAGAGAGAGAGAGAGAGAGAGAGAGAGAGAGAGATAGAGAGAGAGAGAGAGAGAGAGAGAGATAGAGAGAGATAGAGAGAGAGAGAGAGAGAGAGAGAGAGAGAGAGAGAGAGAGAGAGAGAGAGAGAGAGAGAGAGAGAGAGAGAGAGAGAGAGAGAGAGAGAGAGAGAGAGAGAGAGAGAGAGAGAGAGAGAGAGAGAGAGAGAGAGAGAGAGAGAGAGAGAGAGAGAGAGAGGGAGAGAGAGAGAGAGAGAGAGAGGGAGAGAGAGACTGAGAGTGAGAGAGAAAGAGAGAGAAAGTTACAGTCGCGAGAAAGAATGTGCTGCAGTAGATAAGGTAGGTTAGTAAAGATCGGGATTGTTAAAAAGATACAAGAGAGAGAGAGAACGAGATCAGAGATAAAAAGAGGGCGTGAGAGAAAGCGATGGGAGGGCGAGAGAGAGAGAGGGGGTGAGAGAGAGAGAGAGAGAGAGAGGGGGAGAGAGAGAGAGAGAGAGAGAGAGAGAGAGAGAGAGAGAGAGAGAGAGAGAGAGAGAGAGAGAGAGAGAGAAAGCGAGAGAGAGAGAGAGAGAGCGAGAGAGAGGGAGAGAGAGAGAGAGAGAGAGAGAGAGAGAGAGAGAGAGAGAGAGAGAGAGAGAGAGAGAGAGAGAGAGAGAGAGAGAGAGAGAGAGAGAGAGAGAGAGAGAGAGAGAGAGGACGTGCTCGCGTGCTGCTAAGGTTTGGATGTTTGATCGTAGGAATTGTATGATGGGGACCACAGCGATAACACTCGAGTTTCGAGTACAGTACGGCTGTTCACTGAAAATAACTGAATCAGTTTTCCTTCAGTAAGTAGTCGGCGTACTGGAGTTCAGTTCAGTACGGCTGTTTTCCGCCTTAGACTGTTTGAACAAAACAAGACCTTGAACAAAACAAGACCTGTATAACTAATTCCGCACAGGATATTATGTAGTATTTTATCTCTATTTACCGTAAAAAACCTATTGTAAAATGCAATTCTACACTTATGCATCATTTTAAAAAGTTGTCATTTTTTAGCTGATCAATTTCTATTGGCATGAGAATCACGTATTCTAGTGACGACTGATCGTAGATTTTATCCAGGAAAAGATAAACGGAAGAAATATCATTGTCGTCAAAAGTCCATAATAAACACTATTCATTGTATCAGAAACCATGTGACTCAAAAACAGCCTATATTGGTCAACTTATTGATTCAGTAAAACTCAAATATCACTTCACTTTCTAATATTTATGTAATCACTTCAGCAATGACGACACCGGTGGCCGTCGCACGGGACAAGGCCGTTATGCGTGAGAACATTTACAACAACAGGATACAGCTGGTCACAACGGCAGGCATTTCTGCAACCAACATCATCAAGTTCGCATACCTTAATGGACTCGGAGAAGTTATGGGGAAAGTTATAATAGGTGCATATTGAATAATACGGTCGATATACAGTTATTGGTGTTTATTTCGTTGAGCAGTGTTACAAGAACCAACGCACCGAGCAAACAACTACGACTTTATAGTAGAGATGCTTTAGTTTGCCACTACATATTATAAAAAGGTGCACTAGTATGATACCATCAACTTCCCGTTATAGACACGAAGTTGGACGTCCAGGGTGGAGGGTGTGGGTCAGAGCCAACACTCGCATTTGGAGAGGGCGCAACAAAAGGCGGGACATGGACTTTCATCGCGACGCTTCTTAACTTAGCCATCTGGTATGTATAATGTATAATGTATAATGTATAATCATACTACTTACTATTCAAATTGTCAGTGCTACATCACCTAGCAACTACACCTGCACGTGCAATTATTAGAGCAACTTAGAAACCTCACTCCCAGTTGCAGTTTTGGGTACTAAGGGGAATTCAATTCTGCACGTGCATTCTTTTACTTTTGTCCTGATGTCTAGCTCTTCCACCCCAAGCGCTATTCGGCAACGTTTATGATCTAGGTCCAGGAGAACTGCTGCTGTCAGGGAGCAGGCTAGAGAATATGACAGATTACGCCAACGTGTTCAAGCGAGCCAATCAACGACTACTGGTAGCTTTACCCAACGTCGCCCAAGTCGAATATATGTAGAAATCTCCAAATCGGCTACATAGCGGCCAAGTTTTCACGTGATGAGTTTCTGGAACAGCACTGCACCTCCCTGACATTGATCTCTTAAATTCGCACCTTGACATTGTCAGGAAGCCCAAAGCGTACAACAACATGGGCAGGGAGAAAGTGAGAGATAGGATAGGAACGGATGGTGCAGGTGATTTCAGCGTTCCCTAATCCAGCTACCATTTCCCCGAAATTCGCCCGTAGGGCGAACGGGCCTACTAGTAATTACTATTCAAATTGTCAGTGCTACATCACCTAGCAACTACACCTGCACGTGCAATTATTAGAGCAACTTAGAAACCTCACTCCCAGTTGCAGTTTTGGGTACCAAGGGCCAATTCAATTCTGCACGTGCATTCTTTTACTTCTGTCCTGATGTCTAGCTCTTCCACCCCAAGCGCTATTCGGCAACGGTTATATAGGTCCAGAAGATCTGCTGCTGTCAGGGAGCAGGCTAAAGAATATGACAGATTACGCCAACGTGTTCAAGCGAGCCAATCAACGGACAACGACTACGGATAGCTTTACCCAACGTCGCCCAAGGGTGATTACTCCAGTCGAATATAGAAATCTCCGAATCGGCTACATAGCGGCGAAGTTTTTACGTGATGAGTTTCTGGAACAGCACTGCACCTCCATGACATTGATCTCTTAAATTCGCACCTTGACATTGTCAGGAAGCCCAGAGCGTACAACAACATGGGTAGGGAGAAAGTGAGAGAGGCTAGGAACGGATGGTGCATGTGATGTCAGCGTTCCCTAATCCAGCTACCATTTCCCCGAAATTCGCCCGTAGGGCGAACGGGACTACTAGTGTATAATAATGTATAATGTTGCATAGGGGCCCAGCCATCAGGCAACAAAAAAAGCCAAACCAGCAGGTTTTAGATAATACATTGCTTATTTCTCTGATCCTTCCCACTGGTCACAAAGCTGATAATTTTTATCATTTTAGGTTTGATGACATAAAAGTTGCAACGTATGTTTACAATAGTAACTGTGATTTGAAAGGCAAAGCAGTAGAAGGGATAAAGATTTTATCTGACGACACAGCGACCTCAAAATATAGTCTACCAGGTAACTTTCTAATCTTAGATTATTAATGCCCCTTCCTCATTTCCCCTACTAATTCCCCTATTATGTACTTCCCCTCACTAATCCACTACAAATTCCCCTACTAATTCCTCTCCCGGTAGTATGACATATAAGGACCGTCGGGGTCATTTTGGGGTCACTTCGGGGTGATTTGACCCAAAAGTCACCCTGAAATGACCCCGAAATGACCCCGAAGTGACCCTGAAATGACCCCGAAATGACCCCGAAGTGACCCCGAAATGACCCTGACCTCGACGGTTCTATGTAGTACCCTACTCCCTCTTCTAATTTCACCTCGCTAAAAAATCCCCCTGGCCCCTAATAATTTCCCCTAGTGTTTTCTTGCCTTGCTCGACCTGGGTCTTTCCGTTGGGTTAGAACATATTTTTGGTTACCATAGCAACTATTTTTCTCAGTTTGGGGGAACATTGCACCACATGGGACAGTCTCGTCCAACTCGGTTCATAGTACAAGTTGGGCAGCTGACCACGGAACCGATTTAAACTAGTAAGTAATACAGTCGGACCCTGATTTAGTGGCATCCTCGGGGGAAAAAAATCCTGCAACTAAATCGGGGTGCCACTAAATCGGGTTCAAATAATGTTAATTTTCATCCTGCCACCAAATCGGGGTGCCACTAAATCGGGGTCCGACTGTATTTAATAATAACTGGAGTGCTTTGTCTCACGTCAAAAATAAATCTTCCCATTACAGTCGGACCCCGATTTACCGAGATGCCCGGAAAATTGAGGTGCCCGGTATTATAGGGGGGCCCGGTATAATTACAATAGGGGGGCCCTACTGTATATATGCAATTCATATTTGACTGTTGCCATTAGAAGCTTGATCCCAATTATGTCAATTAATTATTTTAGTGAGGACACTTCTGGATATGCCAGTAAAGCAGCGGGAGAATCAGCCTACTGGCAGGTCAAATTTCACGCCGTAGTGGCAATCATGGAGGTAGTCATTTACAATAGGATTGTTTCATCACCGCAACGTATCAATGGAGTCAAGGTTAGTTTTTACCCCGGGGTTCGGTAAATTGGGCTCCGACTATAAATGGTTTTATTTTAAATCATATTTAAACAGATCTATGTGGATACCTCACTGAAGGCGACGCTCACATATGATAGTAGTAAACAGCTTTACAGTACTGGCGTGATGAATCAGGTATAGTAGGGACGATAGTGTCAGTCGATGTCAGGGATTTTAAAATTTCCCTATTCAAGTGTTCGGGGAACCTCTCCCGAGTAAAATGCGACCAATTAGAGCTCCTGTATCAATCATAATTTGACTCTATAAAATACATCATCTAGGCGTACGGATCGATAGTGAAAGTTACTGCGGGCACTGCAGATATAATGAATTGGGCGGAGATTAATGTGTACGGGGTGTATGGTAAGTCTGACACGTGCTCGACCCTTTCTTTCAGACGTACGTGTGAGAACGTGTCTGGCGTACTCTATAGTCAAAAAAGAAGGAAAAATGGCTTATAATTTAATACACAAATAATCAACTTATGATAACATGTATAATGTATTATTATGCGGCTCATAAACAATTATCCGATACTTATCCTGTGTATGATAACATGTATATCTAATTTTCCACCAACTCTACTTAGACAAATGGGAACCAAGAACGTTTCACTTTGAATGTGCGAAAAAGGGAGCGCTGTCCGATACCCTTTTGATCCAACACCAGGGGACGGCATGTCTCCACATTTCGGAGGTTGCTGCTTACGGGACTTTACCAGGTAAATGTGCACCAATTGATACAGCTAATTCCCGTCACACCAATTGATAATTTGTGATGAAGTTGATGAAGGAGCACTGAGCAGGAGCAAGGTATTGCCTTGCTCGACCCTCCGTTTGAACTGAAACACACCCATTGCATCATCAAGTGTCCCCTAGATATCAGTCATCAATTATCACCCACTACCCTTCTTGGCTTCTTGCCTTGTTCGACCCTCTCTCCCCACGCAAAACAATACCCTTCATTTCAGTTCTGGAGAACACCTGCGAAATGAACTACGGAAACCAGAACAGTGGGACGGACACAGGAAAATTGACAATGACGTACTTTCTTGGAAATTACGGGAAGTCTGAACTGTGTAGGGATAAAGCAACATGCGACCATTTCCGACCTGGTAATTAGTAATAACTAATAGATTAATTAGTTGATAATTAGTTAAGTACTGAAAACGTGCTTAATTACGTTTCATTCAGCGGGCCCTGATGCTACAAAAGGCTGGAAATATGACGGAATGAAACGGAAGAACCAGAAAAACTGTAAAACGGAATTCTACCCCGATAACCAGTGCACTATTGGGTTCCCTGATTGCTTTTTAATGCAAGGTAAACTCTTATGACATATCTAATCACAGTACCTTGATTGAAATACTAGCTATGTATTATAATTGCCAATATACACACCACCATCTTATTACTCGCAGGAAGAAAAAACCTGGCAGTGTTCAGACCCGTAAAGGCTTCCCAAGACATTGCCGCTTACAAGCTCACGGACACGAGCACATCAACGTGTGTAGGAACAGACGCCTCAAAGAAAGCTGCAACCGAATGGATCAAGATTGATCTGCTGAGGAAAAGTAGTGTTGGTCTTGTCAGAATAACCTCTACTGCTGCCAATAAGGCATTTATTGAGGGTGCTAAAGTGTATGTTGATGGGGCGTTATGTGGTACAGTCGGGGCTCTAGCACCCACGTCCGTTAACGTTGAGTGCACTTCGACACTGGTTGGCTCAGTTGTTGTCGTTGCCATAACAACCTCAGATTCAGTGACCAAGATTTACGCCTGTGAGATAGAGGTGTATGAAGGTTGGTACATGAGTAGGAGTTATATTTTAATCGCCCGATTAGATAATTAATCGCCCCATTCGAACACATCGATCGCTACTGCACGTACATGTGTGTGTTTCAGGTTTGGACCACAACTACTGTCGAGACCCAAGTAGATCAGGGACTCCCTGGTGTTTCACCGACTCCCCCGTGTATAACAAGTGGGAGTATTGTGCCGTCCCAATATGCAGTAAGTTTGTCTGAGTTTGTATACACGACTGTGTGGCGTGTGTGATGTTACAGCTGCTATAGTTTCCAGTAAGTTTGTTTCTGATCATGATTGTTTAGCATCGATCATGCCAAGTATCAGACCACATGATAGACCATAATATGTATACTGATCGATATATTATCTCTATAGACAACCTTCTTCGGGTGACATACGATTACCTACCATACGGACTGTGGAACGCTGGAGTGAAAACCTCTGATGAAGTAGGGGACGCAACTGAATGGTGTTTTGCGCAACAGGACAAATGCTCAGGTAAATCAAGATATGACAATTGTATTACAAGTTGTAATACATTACCTGCTAGGGTCTAGTGTGGTTGGAGCAATCATGAGTGGTAAAGTCCCACGTTTACCGAAACAGTTGTTGTGCATGCCTTAATATAAGAAAAATGAAAAAGTAACACATTATCCAAAACCCAAACAAACGTAGTGTTCAATATCACACAATATTTTATGCATTCATACTTCTCGCTGAACGATCAGGGTGATTATTAAAAGACTTTCTTCACAGGCTTCATTTGGGAAACTGATAGCGACTTGCTGAAATCAACGCCCAAATCCAGTGAGCAGCTTTACCGACCACTGGGACTTGATCAGGATGACTATACTCACGATCTTTGGGATAATAGGATAGGGTTCAAGAAGGGAAGGAATACACGTGAGTGTTAACCCAATTACATTATAGTCCCTGGAAAGTGACTAAGCTGGCGGTTCAAGGTGCCCCAACATCTAAAACCAACCGGTTTCCTGCTTGCTATGCTCCTGAAACTACCGGTAACGCGCATAACGAACCGCCTTAGTCATTTTCCAGGGACTATAGTTGATCTGAGATCTCTAATTGATAGTTAGTTTAAATTGAAACTAATTAGTATGTATTAGTATATGTACTAAGCCAAGCGTACTTTAAATAAACCCCATTTTTTCACCATATAATTACAGAATTCGGTTTGGGATTTTACGAAGTAAGCGCACCGGGTGTAGACTGTGATACGACATGTAAATCTAAAGAGGCTTTGTGTGTACAGGGAATTCTAGCGAGTATCGAACTTTGGTATGCCTTCGATGAGCAAGGTAAGTTTTCAACTGACAGGAACCGACCGACACAACCAATCACAACTCGTTATTTAGGTCACGTGACTGATTATCAGCCAATCAGGGACCAGTATTTCCTGATTCGGTCGGTTCCTGGTTTTCAGTTGATCAATTAGTAACTAACAGTCTTATTTGGACTAGTCTTATCTAAAGTTGAAGCCAATGGTCTGAGCATGGCTACCAGGGCTTGAATTGTTCATACTTCCTTTTTATTCTAAAAATCATCCGGAGTACAAACACAGTGTCAGGCGACTAGATTTCATAAAAAGTAATTTCTACCTCAGGAATGAAGTGTGAGAGTATAGCGAACATCACAGCAAAAACAACAGGAGCACCATTCTACAGGTCTGTTTAAACCATCTTGTTTTTCTTTGTATAAATACCAAATTGAAGAAAAGTTTTCCTTTCTTCTGTCTTCACAAAGGACAAAGGGTTCAATAAAACCAGTCCACTCATCTTATTTCGGCCGGGTAGAAAAAAAAACCTCAATCGAGCTATCCTTTTTGAATCAGGACTTTTGAATGATATAATATATCCATATTATAGGTACTCTGACAAGGCATGCGTGGGAATTCTCGACCATCAGAAATCCTACGATTGTACCTCAAAGATCACTACTGGAGCCCGTGTGTGCAACTGCAGAGGCTTCAGAAGTAAGTGCACAGGGAAGATATGTGTATAGGCTTCAGAGGTAAGTGCACAGGGAAGATATGTGTAGAGGCTTCAGAAGTAAGTGCACAGGGAAGATATGTGCAGAGGCTTCAGAAGTAAGTGCACAGGGAAGATATGTGCAGAGGCTTCAGAGGTAAGTACACAGGGAAGATATGTGTAGAGGCTTCAGAAGTAAGTGCACAGGGAAGATATGTGTAGAGGCTTCAGAAGTAAGTGCACAGGGAAGATATGTGTAGAGGCTTCAGAGGTAAGTGCACAGGGAAGATATGTGTAGAGGTGTATGATGATATACTTTGAAACTCATCTGAATCCTAGAAGACATCAAATTCAAACTAACACTAATTAACAAACCAATATTACTGAGCAACTTACAAAAAGTATAACGGGTACTTTTGTCACGCTGGGTTATCTAACCAGCGTCGCGTGACAGCTTGCAAAGTGCTAACAACCCAATGAAACAATGTGTGGAGGCGCCGCACGGGTTAAGGGTACGCTAACCAAAATTTTTTTTCGAGTGCAGGGAAATCTCTCACCGTAGGGTTGTAGGCCATGCCAAGGAGACCTCAAATATGCAATTTGAGCTCTCAAGTCGAATTCATATTTTTGCTACAGCTGCTTGAAAAATGAACTGAAAATAAGTTTTTGGCATCTCAAAAAATTTTTTTTAAAGATAGGAGCATGAAAATTTGGGGATTTGAAGAGGACATGAAGGTAAATAACCACAAAATTTTTTTTGGCAATCCGAGCTGATTTCCGGTCCTGAGATGGATTTCTTTTTTTCCACTTTAACGCCCTATTTGGCAAAGTTCCGAAAACATGTGAAAGCTGTAAATTGGTGAAAAGTTGCGTCTAACGATTATCTAAGTGGCCATAAATTTTGGGCGTGTCCTTATTTGAGATAAGCTGTACAGAGTTTTTTTTGTGAAAGCCGTCATTTCAGAAATAAATAAATTCCCTGTATCTCAAAAACGGCTGATCGTAGAGACCTGAGACTATGCTTAAACGATTCAGAAGGTCCGATTTTGGGGGGGTCTTCTAAGAGACATTTTGCTCCTACTTCAACCGTTTTTGCTGTAATTGCGAAAAACAAATTCTATGAAAAGGGCAAAAGCTAAACTCCAATATCCTGTAATTAGGGAATTTTAGCTAAGAAAGGACCGAAACTATGGAAAAATGTGTAACAAGCTAATTCCTTCACTATTTGGTCCATATGGGTCCGTATAATCATCAAAAACAAAATCACAAAAAATCCACGATGGCGAAGATGGGTTTTTGTTTTTCGCAATTACAGCAAAAACGGTTGAAGTAGGAGAAAAATGTCTCTCAGAAGACCCCCCCAAAATCGGACCTTCTGAATCGTTTAAGCATAGTCTCAGGTCTCTACGATCAGCCGTTTTTGAGATACAGGGAATTTATTTATTTCTGAAATGACGGCTTTCACAAAAAAAACTCTGTACAGCTTATCTCAAATAAGGACACGCCCAAAATTTATGGCCACTTAGATAATCGTTAGACGCAACTTTTCACCAATTTACAGCTTTCACATGTTTTCGGAACTTTGCCAAATAGGGCGTTAAAGTGGAAAAAAAAAAATCCATCTCAGGACCGGAAATCAGCTCGGATTGCCAAAACAAATTTTGTGGTTATTCACCTTCATGTCCTCTTCAAATCCCCAAATTTTCATGCTCCTATCTTTAAAAAAAATTTTTTGAGATGCCAAAAACTTATTTTCAGTTCATTTTTCAAGCAGCTGTAGCAAAAATATGAATTCGACTTGAGAGCTCAAATTGCATATTTTAGGTCTCCTTGGCATGGCCTACAACACTACGGTGAGAGATTTCCCTGCACTCGAAAAAAATTTTTGGTTAGCGTACCCTTAAGATACCATTGGGAGTACTTTTGCCAAACATACCCGAGTTCTTTTTGTAAGTTGGTCTCTCTCTCCCTCTCCTTGCTGATTAATAAACACTTCCAGTGCGCAAGATCTACGACCCTCAACCTCGTGATTATAAAACGGAGCTCTTTTACCCGACCGACCAAACGTGGCTACCCCTTACGAAGCCCATCGCCTGGGGTGACATGGTTTATGTTCTGATCTCGAAACCCCGATACGCAGGAGCTAAATCGGACCCTGCAACGGTAAATAACAAAAGCTAAAGAATTGGCGGATATTTTTTGGACATATCCAAAAATCCTTTGGTCTCAACAAAATTGTTGCCCCAATTGCAACACCTATAAGTATAACATACAATTTTTGAAATTGTTAATTATTTTTAAATACAAATAAATATTTCAGATCATTCTTGGGGGCCCTTCTGATCCCAGTGCTTACATTCAACTTGTGGTTACAACTTCTAAGTTACAGGTAGATTTCATTGTGTTTATTTCTCTTCAAATATTAACAACACTATGCTAGGTCACAGAACCTTTGAAACAAGATTGATAGATCTGAAAAAGAAAACTGAAATTAGGCAGCTAAGACAAAACCCCTGTAAATTAGGCTTAAGACCCTATAAATTTAAAGGTTTTGTTTGGCAACTCTGCTGCAACGTGTGAGAAGTCTATGACGTGTAGCAGTGGATGTGGTGTTGGCTTTAAATTCCACTATGGCATGATAGAGATCATTGGAAACTCGTGAGTTTTTAATATCTTATCCGATAATTTGCCAGACAAGCATCGTTTGTTAGTTATAGATTTGAACCGTTTTTCCAACTTTTGGAGCGTGGAAATAATATTAAGTATACGTACAGTTTGATATAAACAACCGGAACCCGAAATACCGGCCCCCGATATACAAGACAAAACGCACTCCCCGAGCGTCCTGGTAAATCAGGGTCCGACTGTATATTTTCAAACTGATATATCTGTATTTAATCAACAGGGCCCCAGCGTCTACAGGAAAGTTTACAAGACAAAAAAACTGTACGCTAGTCGACAGCTACCATGAACAACTATACACACGGCTTCAGGACATTCAATATGTGAGTCCCGGGTATAAATTGTTGTTAATGGCAACTTGACATGACTCATAACGCTTCGAGAATCACAAGTTCGGAGAGGACAGTCTTTTGTGAGACAACATGGTTATTGGTTGAGTTGATGAAACTTACGAAACTGACAAGATCACATATATATGGGTATGGGTATGTACGGTCATAATTTCCTAATCTCTGATTAAACAAAATATATTTTCAGATTGGAGTTCCAGCAGTCAATAACTATAACTCACTTGAGGTTGAGAATATTCTAATAAGATGTAAGAAATGTTCTGTATTAATCAACTTTTGAGGCCTAGAAATTATTTTTGAACCAGCTTGTTCCTGATTTTTTCAAAGTTAAACAAAATGATAAAAAGTTAAGTTTCCTGGACGCTGACATTATTTTTCAGCTGGATATGATACTAGTATAGTTCTCTACAACTCGTATAGAAAGAAAAACTGGGCAGCCATGGATTTCAGGTATGTATAATCTATCGAACAATCACCTAGAGCGTGCTCGCTCAGCTTTGCTCTGTGTCATATATTTGTATCCATTATCAAACTGAATTATTACACATTATCAAATTCTTGATTCCAGTGGTAGATACTGGGAATCCTCCGCTGCTGCTGGAAACTTTGCAAACTCCTCCGGGTATGATGCTTATTATGCCACGAAACGGACACAAAATGGCTTAAATGGCAAGTTAATATATTAATTAATGATTGAAAGTCTTGTGATAGTTCATTTACTAATAAATCAATTATTTAATTACCTAATTAATAAGCTAATTAACTCTCTTCTAGGTGGACCCTACCAGCTTCATTCGAAAACACGGACTGTAAGCATCATCACCTCTATTCACAACAAAATCGGACCATACTTTGATATTCGGACTAGTGGCAAAAATCATTGGTGGCTATATAGCGCCCTCGCCGCATCAATGGGGAAAACTACTGATAATTATGTTGTGGCTTATTATCAAGTAGCAGATGCACTTTCCACCGTGCCTTACCTTACGCTCAAACAATCAGTAACTCCCGGATTTGCAAGAACTAGGTGTGTATTATAATTAACTTAAATTATTGAAACTTTCAGGATAATTAAGTTATTTCAAATTAAAAGATCAAGGTTTGTATTGAATGGTATAGTCAGATTTAGGTGACAAAATATCTTAATTCAATTTTTTAATTTCGTTTCAAGTGGGCTTACTAAATATGCGATACAAACTCACTGTTTGGTTGAACTTTTTAAGACTGGGTTAATATTGGATACAATCAAGAACTGAATAAATTTAACTCTATCAGGATGACCAAGACACAAGTACCATATGGAAGCGTTGAAATGCTTTATGAAGGAGCACCTGTTTCCACGTCAACTGCCTACTCCAATACCATGACCCAAAATCGTAAATAATAATATATATTTCATCTATTTCCCCCATAACGTATCTAACATGTCATCTGTTTCAGTGAAGTGGCAACATCTGACGTGTAAAGGTTCACAAAATGTTGGTACTGGCAGTAAAATTGTAAGTCGAATTGCGGGGTATATCACAATAAAACCGTGAATTATATTTTAGCTTTATTTATATGCCTTAATAGTATAAGCTTAGTGCTACAAATCCTTGCCCCGAGGCTAAAGTCCTTTTATTCTACTGTTCACCCCTTACTCGTGCGTGTGCGATATTATATCTTAAGGTGTATACGTTGACATTTGATAATCGTGCAAAACAATTCCACGCACAATTAAGAAGGGGGGGGGGTGAACAGTTGAAAGATTGACTTCAGGCCCCTAGACTATATAGTGTTAAAACCAGCTCTTACTTACAGAACATGGGAACGAAAAAGGCCCTGACAGACGGATCTACAGTGATACAGATTGTGGGCGTGCTAGTCGCGGGTGGGACCTCCTCTGATGTCGATACTATTTATTCGTACGATACAGATAAGCTTAAGGTTGGAATCAGCAAGGATGGGAAAGTGGTAAAAGCGTGGACTGCAAGCGCCTCGTGTGAAGCCACCTCAACCGAATCGTAAGTTTTATACGAGATCAGCTGCTCTTGTATATTGTTCATTTTTTTCGGGGGGTCTTTGATTGTGTAGTCTAACACAAAGCTGCCCTAGATTTAAAGTAATCATCTGTCTATATCGAACGACAAACTAAGAAATTATATTTTTCAGAGTCGCTGTCGAGAACGAGCAGTTTGCCCTTTACTTCATAATTACTTATTCTTCGAGTAAAATTACAGAAATTAGCATCACAACCGATACAAAACTGTTAAAAACATGTAAGTGCACATGGATACGAATACTACCAAGAGGAAGCTGTGTATATCATGGAACTGTTACATACAATTACTAAATTATACATGATCATAGAACCATCGTTACTATAATTCTAATTATATCTTACAGGTAGCAGTCTGGCATGGGAAAATGCATGTTTTGATTTTACTGCTAAAATGAGTCAAGTTTGTGTTTCGTTCCGGGGAGCCCTTTCTAATCTCATGTAATTAATTTACCTTTATTAATACAGTGGTGCTCCGTCATGTTGACTGTTTGCATAAAGCGATGCCCACGACGACGTCTAAGACGCAGTCCGCCAACATTAAATTTTTTCCAGATTAAATCCAATTACCCCCCCCCCCCCCCCCGATCCAGTTAACCCCGCCCCCAATGTCCATATTAAATCCAATTACCCTCCCCCGATGTTTTAGAATTTAACATTGAATTTTTTTAGAATTTTCAACGGAGATACATCAGTAACAGTTGATCAAGTTACGGAAGGATGGTTTGATACCGAGGCATACCTGACTCAGAGAATTTTTAACTTCCTTGCAATCACCTGGGCAACCCAAACCACCCTAGATGAAACAACTAAACCAGCCTTAGGTAGGTTAACAGGGGCCATTATATCCGGAAAAACCGTCATTTTTACCGCCGACATTGGCGTCCACGCAGGGCTGGCCCCCTTACTGTAAGTGTATTACCTCGGTACGCCGCACAGTAAATGTAGTGGCTTAGGACGAGGATATTGGATAAGCATTGCAGGCAATTACCCGGCCAGTGATTGGGAGAAGCCTACTCTTTAGTCTTTGACTTTTAGTTTACCCCGGCCGTTATTTCCCACGTTGCAGTTGCTATGTCCAAGCTGGGTACCCCAACGGTAACAGCAGGGCCCATTTCCGACGAAACAGAATTCGGAAATTTACTCGATGGAGACGATGCGTAAGTCATGATCCAGGAAATACTGGTCCCTGATTGGTTAATAACCAGTCAGGTGACCTAAATAACGAGTTCTGATTGGTTGTTTACTTTAATAATCTGTGTTTATAATCCGCCCATATCAAGTTAAATCAACTCCTGATATCCATCTCCTAATATCAGGACATGTTTGACAGTGGGTAGTTCCACCAGCTCCTCCCCTCCCTCCATCTTGATAAAACTGCCACAACAGCAGCTCATATTCAGTGTTGAACTCAAGTTCCCCTCCGCTAATGATACCCAAAAGGCAAAGTCAGACGGTGTTAAGGTATGTAACAATTAACAGGGATATAATCTGTCTGGCGCCGCGACCCATCTGAGCGCACTGTCAAATGGGGTATGGCGCCGCCATACAGGATATAATCTGCCTTCTGTTCTCGTTTTGTTAAAGAAATTATACTATAACTAATAAGGTCAGGCCACTGCTCTGATACGTTATTTAAAACTCTTAGGGGATTTTGGCTAATTCTCTATATATGAATTTAACTTATAATCAATATACAGGTGTTTTTCAACACGGTTATGCAGACAGGTCTTGCGGCAGGAGTCACTGAGGTAACTATAACCAGAAATATGTTCCTGTTTGTTTTAGTTGTTGAGACAAAACAATATATAATTGTCGGACCCCGATATACCGGAAACTGATTTACCGAAATCCGATGGGCGATATGTACCGGGCAAAACCATTTCACTCGCGAATACCGATAAATCGGGGTCCGACTGTATATAATACACATCGAGTGTTGACTGAACGTTATTCCCCCAGGGGACCTATTTGATAGCAGGGAACATGGTTGGCACCCCTGGACAGTACGTCAATATCACCCACACCAGTCTACTCTACTTTGGTGTCTGCACTGTTAACATCAACATAAGTATGTGCAGTATCCAGGAACCGACCGAATCAGGAAATACTGGTCCCTGATTGGGGAAAACATGGTCGTGCCTGAAGTCTGAACCTCAGGTCAAGTGTACGGCTATTTTCCACTGAGATCAGGCCTGAGGTTCAAGCACGACTGTTTTCGCCCATTGGCTGATAACCAGTCACGTGACCTAAATAACGAGTTCTGATTGGTTGTTTACTTGTGGTATCCCATCTCTTCTATATCCCTCCTGTCATGTATACTCATTACTCACTGAGTATACCACTATACTATTGGTGGTTTAAAATGATTTTGGCTAACTATCACACATGCGTAAAAATATTTTCCTTCAGATTTCCCTCAGATTTGACATTAATTTCTTTCAGATGCAATGGGGTATTACTATCCACACCTTGGAATATCGGGTAGGTGATTAATTAATTGATTATCAATATATACCCTACTAAAATTTAGTTCGACGTTCGATTGATTAACGATTGACTAACAGTATTGCATTTTTCCTGCTTAAAATTGACCCCTCTATTACTGAGATATTTTTGTAAGGGTCACCACACACCAAAGTTAAAATTAAAATTAAAATTTTGATTTTAAACCCGCACATGCCAGCGGCCGTTAAAATTTCTCTCCCCATTCTAAAAGTAACAATCTCACGCACGATTTTGACGGTCGCGTTGTATGACAAAATTTTAACACGCCGTCGAAATCGTGTGCGAGATTGTTACTTTTAGAATGGGGGGGGGGGAGAAAGTTCAACGGCCGCTGGTGTGTGCGGGTTTAAAATCAAAATTTTAATTTTAATTTTAACTTTGGTGTGTGGTGACCCTTACAATGTAAGAACGTCACCAATCTTTCTCTGCATATTACTTTTAGTTTATTCGGAAGTTATTAAACTTAGGGATGATCAAGCTGATACCATTCGTCAATACCACCGTCAGATCGCGTTATTGGCATGGCCCCAATACCACTATTTCCACTAACAAAACCTAGTGCATTATATGCATAACTCAAAAGCAGGAACCGACCGAATAAGGAAATACTGGCCCCTGATTGGCTGATAACCAGTCACGTGACCTAAATAACGAGTTCTGATTGGTTGTTTACTTGTTTCGGTCGGTTCCTGCTCAAAAGTAACCAAACGTTCCAGGTGGATCCCTAAGGGCAGAGTTAGGCTCACCTGTTGTTTACGAAGGGGGATACTCTTCCAACACCCAAGGGAGTAAGTAATTTATAAGCTTATATGTTAAACTACAGATAGTAATTCTCCTTCTATTCCTGTCTGGCGCCACCGACCCCATCTGAGCTCATTGTGAATCAAATGGGGGTATACAGTTCTATTCAACGATATTTAAAAAAAATAGAAATTTAAATACATACAGCATATCTAACCCGGATCGATCGGGTACAAGAGGAAAAGTAAACAGTACTTTGTTTTTAATAGTGTTTGAAAAGTTTGATCAATTAATTTATCAATCAATAAATTTCATCACAGCTGTAACTCGATGCAGAAGCGCATTTTCAACGGACGTTGACCCAGTAACTGTGGACAAATACACCAAGGAGTGTGCAAACCGTAAGAAAAGAAAATAAGTTTAGGATATTATTCCTAATCCCGATCTTTTCCAGTTTTCTTCCCTATAATTGAATCTCTTGAATAACAAAAAAAAACGATATTTTAGAGGTCGATTCGGAGATATTTTATGGACCTGGTTATGGAGCTTTAGCTAAAAACTATTTCTATTACACGATGACACTGGCGGAATATTCACCTCGAAACTTTGGTTAGCTGCAATCCATATAATCAGTTTTAAACTTTTATAGCTTTTTAATTAAAAATTGCTTGCCATATTATACTGAACAACAGATCTCGGTTATAATAAAGTTTTAATTAGTTAAATTAATGATTAAACTCATTCAGGTATACCAAGAGTGGGTGATATATTCTCCTGTGCTTTATTTGGAGTTAACAACAAGGCGACCGCTGTCTCTTTATGTGAACTTCGAGTAGGTACGTTTTAATTTTGTTTTGTTCAAACACAAGGGGAAGGAGGTTCGAGCAAGGCAAGGTATGAATTTAACGTTAACACTAAGGGTGCATGACAATTGTCGTTAACGTCGCGTCGCCATATAATCCGTGGTACCACGTGAATAATATGGCGTATGGGCCGACGTTGTCATCATTATATATGCACCCTTAGAGGGAAATCATACGACTCTTACTGCAGTTAGCGACAATCGAGAAAACAGACAGCATAACTCTTTTAAGCGACAGTGCTGTGTAATTTCTCAAAACTCTTATTCTTAGTGAGCAACAGGGAAAAGAATTGGGGAGAGAAAGTGAGAGACAGGGTGCCCCCTTGAGAGAGATTATCTCGCGCGGCGCATTGGCACGTGCGGTTTGGGCGCTGGCAGGCTTTTACATGTTGCAACATGTAAAAGCCTGCCAGCGCCCAAACCGCACGTGCCAGGGCGCCGCGCGTTACTATCTTGCTCTCTCTCACTCACTAGCTGCATTCTGATTGGCTGTTATCGATCACATGTACGCAGTCACAGGCTATCCCTGTGCACTAGGACTTATCACGTGACCTTTCACGTGACCAGATTCTGTAATCCCCGGTCAGTTAAGAGTTTTAAGAGTTTATACGTCGCTAAGTAGCGGCGCTTACCACGCAAGAGAATGGAATCACCATTCTCTTACTCTTGATATCTCTTACAAGAAAATAAGAGTTAGGGTCTGACGGTCATCAACGCCGAAATAGGGAACAACGTGTTTCTGAATGTGCTTTTCAATACGAATCCAACGCAACCGGAATTAGCTTTCTATCTTGTCGGGAAGTGTCGCCCCCTGATACCCCCAAAAACCTCAATTTCATGTGCGTGAGCTTATCCTTACCTGTAATTACAGGCAAATTGGCTCGCGCGCAGCCCTTTTGCCGGTTTTTGGGGGCGATACTTCCCGACAAGATAGAAAGCTAATTCCGGTTGCGTTGGATTCGTATTGAAAAGCACATTCAGAAACATGTTGTTCCCTATTTCGGCGTTGATGACCGTCAGACCCTAATAAGAGTTATTTTGGAAAACAGTCAGCACCTGTCGCTTACTCCAGTAAGCGATTGCGAAATCAATCAGCACCTGCTAACTTCAGTGAGAGTCGTATGATATCCCTCTTAGTGTCAAGCACAACGTCTTTCTATCACGGTGCTGATCCTGAAAGACGTTCAACCTCGATCAGCCTATAATAGGGATGGGAGGCCTGGCCCCAGGCCCCTTCCCAAGAGGGTACAACGTACTTTATAATTGCCATGTTATTCAAGAAAACACGGTGACTTATGGGGCCATGTGGCTCATTGCCACCACAGTTGAATTTAATTCGAATGGCTCATTTCCCCAATACAATAAGCATCCTACAACACATTTGGTTTGAACAAACTCCCGGGGCCGGGTTAACTTTCATCGTGATTTCTCATACGGGTATAATCCTCCCTATTATAATCCTCCATATAATAATCCTCCATATATAATCCACCCTACCCTACCCCGCTACAGGATATGCGCTCTACCCCGTTGGTGTGAGACGTGATACGACTGGCACTCGGTTGATATACACAGACTCAACAGGAACGGTGAGTCAAATGAGTCACCGCCCCCCCCCCCCCCCCACGGAGTACCGATAATTAACCTTTGTCCCGGTCACAGAGGGTAATGAGTACAGAGGGCAATCGGTACTCCGCGGGTAGGCACCATGGGGGACATGGGCGGCTTTCGCCTACGGGGTATGACTGCATGACAGGGTGACTGGATGAACATGTGCGTCGCGGTCTATATAAGTAATCAAGCAAGTGGCATCGGTTAAGTTCTTAGTCTCATATTTACATCTCTCGCTCGAGGTTTGAATGTATATATCATATTTCAGCTGAAAGGCGCAACATCATCCAAAGCGCCGCCTACCATATGGATAAGCAATGTTGGAGAGATAACCTTTGAGATTCATCTTGAGGATCACGGAATCAATGCCTACGCAAATGAAGCCCACATTGGATACGTTAGTTACCATAGTTACCATAGTTACCACATACAGTTGTATTACTTCCTTGTGATACGTTAGTTACCATAGTTACCATAGTTACCACAGTTACCAAATACAGTTGTATTACTTCCTTGTGATACGTTAGTTACCAAATTGTAATCTGATGCCAATTACCAGCTTTTCAGCAAACACCATTGACGATGCAAAAGTTCAGTGCATCTATTATAGGTGCACTGAACTTTTGCATTACGACCAATTCGTTATTTTCCCTTTACAATGACTGTTTTACTGCAGACTGGACTGTATGATTTTCACTGGAACAAGGCCAGCTATATTTGGGTGATAAATGCGGGTAATGCGTGGAACACAAAGGTTGAACGAAGTAAGTATCCATGGTCACGTGTTATAGTAACCATGGTAACCGTGCTATGGTAACCATGGTAACCGTGCTATGGTAACAGTGTTATGGAAATGAGACTCACTATAATAATAGCCTAGTAGAGCCTAGTAGAGCCGCGGCTAGCTGTTACATTTGAAATCCTACTTCATAAATCATAAAGTTCATAACCGAGAGACTATGATCATGGTCACTTCCCATGCTACCGTGGGAAAACCGAAATGGCTTAACTGGTGTAAATGCTGTGTAAATACTGAACATTTTTAGGGATCCCTATGGTCACTGCTATATAAAACTTTAAATTTCACACACAGGAACCAACTACGCGTACAGGAAACCAACTAGGCAATCATCTACCTCTGATGGGGGCTACGCAGGTCTTGCTGTGGACGGGGCTTCAAACACTACAGGCTTCTACAGGTATAGACTCTCTTCCTGCAGTAACGATGTAATTTGTTTAATTCCTTGTTTAATTCCTATAGTCGGTGTGCTGTTACGGGTAACGATACCGCCCCGTGGTGGGAAGTTGACCTAGAGGAAAATATCAAGGTGGCATACGTTCAAATATACATACGGACATTCGATCAATCGGCTGAGAGATTAGAGGTATATACAGTGCAACTAAATTAAGATAAAGGATATATAAATAATGAACATCGGCATAAAAAATCTGAGAAGTATAATTAGAAGAAGATTATGGTCCCTGCGACAGTAGCAGAGTAGCTGTGACTTCCATAACGCAACTTCTGACTGTTTCCATATATCACTCTAACATTGACTACTATACAGGTGTATGTGGGCAACACAAAATGTCCAGAGACGCTTATTTTCGACAATTCCACCGCATCCTACAGGCTACACTGCAACTACGTGCAGGTGAGAACGAGAGGACATGCCCACCCATTGTTAAAATTTTAATTCTGTTAAAATTTTAATTTTCAAATTTTACTGGTGTGTACTGTGTCTCAGAAAGAGAGGGGTATCCGGCATAATAATAACGTACTATGCCAGACTTAGACATGTCTAAGTCTGGTATAGTAAAAGCTAAACCTTACAGCTATTCCCTCAGTTTAAAGGGAAATTTTCAGGGAATAGCCAAAAAATAACCCTGATCGTTCTGAGGTCTCAGTGACCTGCACCAGAGATTTGCAGGCACGACTGTTTTGAATCTCAGTGCGCTCATATGTTGCCTAGCTAGACTGTGTTTCGCACGCCCCGCCCGCGAAACAAATGTGAAGGAGGGTTAGAACATATAACAACTCAGATGGGTTCCGCTGCGAAAGACAGCTGGTTAATGATTGTATGACTTCTCAGGGATGCTCAGTGAAGGTCCAGTCGGCAGTTTCCCCCGGCAAGCTCACCCTGTGTGAAGTTATGGTATACGGAGAGCGGGTGGGATCCGCTGAAGATTATTGTGAGACTTTGTCCGGAACAGAAAGGGGTGCACCCACTCATTATGAAAACTGTTATTTTAAAAGGTAATAGTTTTATTGTAATTCTTAGTCCTTAGATAACAAAGTTATATAAATATAAAACATAAAATATTTTATGAGAGCCAAACTTTTAAACTTCAATTAAACAACTCCTACTATAATACCCGGATAAGGGTTCCTTCTTTTTGCTGTCCTCCAATAATTTCCTTCTTTTTCCTAGTAGTATTATGCCACTCTCTCATTCCTACCACTCTCTTTCAGGGCAGAGAATTTCACGCTAACAACCAAGTTAGATGACAGTTTTGATGATCTAACTAATGCCACCGAGAGATGCCTTCCTATAAACCTAAACCTCGCCCTCCACAAACCAGCCTACCTAACCTTTGGTCTTGAATGCTACTATAAATCCACCGATTCCAAAGGAAATAATTACCGGGGAACGATTTCAGTGACAAAGAACAAACTGACCTGCCAGGCATGGGCCTCCAAAACACCAAACAGCCATACTGCTGTAGTTGATGCAGATGCATCTAACTATTGCCGGAACCCCGGCACTGATGCTGGTCCGTGGTGTTATAATGGAGGGGGAACTTCACCTAGATGGGAGTATTGCACCGTCCCTACATGCGGTACGTGGAGGGGGGGGGTTAAACATTTATTACAATTGCACGGGGGATTACGGGGGCTCGAAAGAAGAGCCCAAATAGATCGCCCGTATAGACTGCCCGGACTTTTCATCTGCGCATTACGTTTCATCACACTTTCTATTCGTGCGATCTATTCGGGCCTCCGTAATCCGCTGCCTTAAGATGTTAAGATGTTACGCATTTGTTCTCTACGCTATACCTACCTACAGGTGAAACGTTTAAAGAGGAGAATAAAAACCAGCCAGTTGTCACCGATGGTTTCTTCTTTACAAGTCTCACTGCAGCTGATTACACGTTAGTATATCGTACTATAGTCCAAAATGTGGCTTTATTACTTTGAGGACCGTAATACGTTTTCATTCACATTCAATATTCATACATACAAAGTCAGTGGGGGAAACAGTCGTGCCTGAACCTCATAGGAAATACAAAGGAAATACAGCTCATATAATGTCAGTGCCAAGATACAATCTGACGGCTCGACGAGTGCTGTGATCCAAGGAAAATCATAAAAATACTTTCTTCAGTAAATTGTGTATTATCATCACCATAACCAATATAGCGTTGTTACTAACGTGATGTTTTTCAGTAAGTTCTGCACCCAAAGCTTGAATTGGGGCGACAGACTGGATGTAACGCTCGGTGGAATGTTCAATGTTTCTATGGTGATTCTCTACACATGTAACGTGAAGATAGACGTCTTTGTAAGTACATAAAACATCACTGCACTGGCAAGTGCCCCGGGGCCCATCCACCCCCCCCCCTTTCCAAGAAAGAAAAAAAAATGCGAGGGGCCGACAGGCCCCGAAGCTAAAGAGAGAGAGAATGAGTGTGTTTGAAGTAGGTACACTAGGGGAAAGAAGCCTCTAAAGTGCACACTCTCCCTTTCACTTCTACACTTACAGTGCAGTACCATACGAACGCGACGAGACCGGATTTCAGGATCAAATTACACAAGCATGCAGTTGAACTAGAGTTATGAAACTTGGTATCCAGCTTTCCTTTTACTATCACTGCTGGAATCCAAGTTTATAGACTGATTGAAGCTAAGATGCTGAAACGGCAGGGGTGTCAAATACGGGTATAAAAGTGTCGTCTATAGATCTATACACGACCCAAATCCCGGGAGCTTAGCTCTTGAAAACGGTTAAAGCTACAAAGTTGAAATTTTGTGGAGTCATAGTCCTCGATAGGGTGCGTGTAATAGGATATTTTTCGTTTCATACAACCTTAATTAAGACCTAATTATGCCCTAATTAAATATGCATTTCCCACCTATCTCCGGACTGGGTCAGGGTGATCGGAGAGACTTCTTTTATAGCTTATCCGAACCGGAAACGTCGATTTATGGGGGGTCGTTGCCCGAACAAAAAGTCGTATCTCGCACCCTTCTGCATTTATTCACATATTTATGATTTTATGCATATCTTGAATATCTTTTAACTGGTTGATGTTAGGGACATGAAACATGTCTAATTCGACGCAGAATGGTCGATTTATGGGGGGTCGTTCCCCAAACAAAAAGCCGTATCTCGCATCCTTCTTAAGTTATGTACATATTTATGATTTAATACAATCATTCGCTGAATGGCTGATACTAGAAACTTTGAATTGGTGTTTGATGTAAAAAGATCGAAGTATATGCAGCAGATTTACCAAAAAAGAGAAACATCATACCAAAAAGAAGAGAAACTAGTACCAAAAACCAATCAAATTGGTTTGGATGACCCGGGGCCCAAAGGCGTCGGAATGCGACCTTCACCAGCTACAATAGTGTATTTTTAGATTTTCCTACAAAAGTAATGTTTTATCCTACCAACATTTTGCATCCCGACGCCTTTGGGCCCCGGGTCATCCAAACCAATTTGATTGGTTTTTGGTACTAGTTGGTAACATAGACACCTGGCGTGACCCCCGCACCAGGTGTCTATGTTACCAACATAAAACATGTGTCTCTCTATTTTGTTGCCATGGTTACATATCGTCCCATTTTAATTTCTGCCAGGACATCGAGCAGAGAATATCGATTTATAATTCACAAAAAAAAAGAAAAAAAAGGAACACGTGTGCGGGTGTACCATAGGTATATTGCGTTACATCGATTTATAATTCATTTCCAATCTAACGATTAATTTGTATTTAGGTGACGGCGGGTACAAAGGAATGTTTTAACATCAACGGAAATAATGGAAGTGCACAGTCGTACATTTTCAAATGTGACTCTTCCATCCAGTCATCCAATGTTCACATTATAGCCACTGAAGATACTGGAATATACTTATCCGAAGTTGAAGTGTATGGTGAGTTAAATGTCACTTTTTAATAACCCAAAACAAACCTTTCCAACTGTTACAGGAACTATGTCTTGACTTAACTACAACGGACGATAATCCTTCATACATCCACCCTCCATTATAGCCATTCTGATCTCCCCGACTGTCCTCGAGTCATCATGGGGACCTCTCAGATCAGAAATGTGCTCCTCAACCTCTCTCTCTTCTATTCTTCCCGATTCCCACTTCTTCCAAAATCCCTCCACGTCGGAGACACTTCAAGATCCGGCACGATACCCAGGACAGCGATGTCCCCCGCATCAGACTCTGTGTTCGGTACAAGGGTACCACTGGGTATCGTGTATGTCGGTTGGAGTAAGACTGAGTTACTGGGGTCTCCCCTATACTTTCCATCAAGGCTAGCATGAAAATACTATCAGAGTAGACCAAGATGAGGGGGAGAACTCATTATCCCAGGTTCCTAAGACGTCTTTAACAAACAAACAAACAAACAAACCTTCCCATGAAGATAATATATCATTAAATTTTACCGTTCAATTGTTCTCAGTGCATGTTATTCTCGTTGGTATGTTAATTAATATTTAATATCATCACCTCCCAGATTTGGAGAACAGGGCAACAGACAATGTCACAACACCAAACAAGCCAGCAACAACAGGCAAGTACAAAAACATACATAGTTGATATCCCTTACATACACTTAACCATGTGTAAAACATAAATATTAGTTGCCCCTAGCGTGGGTATAGAGTCCCCGAAAGGGTCCCTGCCAGGAACCGACCGAATCAAGAAATACTGGTCCCTGATTGGCTGATAACCAGTCACTTGACCTTAATAACGAGTTCTAATTGATTTTTTACTTGTTCACTTGTTATCAAACCAAATGATTGTAGGGTTGGAGTGTTACGACAAGGCTGCTGATGCAAAAGGGGAGGCGTACCGTGGAACACAGTTCACAACAAAATCAGGGCTCCTTTGCCAGGCATGGGAGGACCAATCACCAAACTCGCATTCCAACACCGCCAAAAAGTATGTTAGAACATTATAATTTTTTGCACATTCTTGTTTAGTTTCAGAAAATTAGGGGACATACAAAGCTTTTATGGTGTGCGTACCACGCTATAGTGTCCCCTACTGGTCGAGAGGGTACGAAGTTGACATTGACAACAAGATTCAAGACAAAATATTCAAATCAACTTCCCACCGCGATGAACATTATAACAGATAACGTATTCACAGGAAACCAAATGCTGGCTTGGAGGCCAACTATTGTAGGAACCCAGACGGTTCGGATGGTCCGTGGTGTTATAATGCGGGGGGCACTTCACCTAGATGGGAGTACTGTACCATCCCTGAATGCGGTACGTGCCATCCGTGAATGCAGTACAAATATTCAATCTATATTATAATTTGGAGATGTCGCGTCGAAGTTTTTTCATCAGATCTATATCAATAGGGTGTGTTTTCGAAAGCTCAGGATTAGCTTAGTCGATTAGAAAAAGAATTAATCTAATCCCATGTAGGGTTTTTGAAAAAATCGACATCAAAGATCAAAAAACCACAAATAAAAAACGGGGTAGGAATGGGTGCTCCTTCATAAAAAAATGTATGCGACCAAAGCTGTTAAGCTGTTGCTCACACTTTTGGAACTTCCAGTGGAAGTTTCTTATTATTTTCGAATGAATTTTAACAATTCCGTTCCCATAGTTACCACTTCAGTTGCCATGGCAACCGTGTTATTTCCGTTAAAAGTGGCAAAAACAACCACACGGCGAAGCCGTGTGGGTTATCAAAAAGCCCTTACTTGGGGCGCACCCAATGGGTGCGCTAGTTACTATAATAATTGAGTAACTTCGTAATACAGTCGGACCGATTGGGGTTCCAGTAAATCGGGGCCCGGTAAATCGGTCCTTAATAACAACATTTCTTTCAGATCAAACACAGAAGTACTCATGTTACGCTTTTAATGCCAGTGATAGTTTCGCTGCAAGGTACTATCCTGAATTATCGAATTCCACAGACAAGGTAAGAAAGAAAGTAGAAAAGTTGGAATTAGTGCAACTATAAGTCCATTAACTATTCTATAACTTCCCCAAATTTCTTTGCTGATTATTCAGCCCGGACAATGAATCAGCCGATATCGGTTAGCCAATGCCAATCAATCAGTCAATGCCAATCTGTTTAGTGCGAGCGAACTCCAGGGAACGCCGTTAAGGATACTGCCATTACATGCGGTGAATGTACTTCATCATGCTGTTCATCAGGTAACTTATTGCCTTGCTAGACCGGTCCCCTAATTGCCTTCCTCCTTTCACGTGTTCCGTTTGTACATAATTATACACATGTTGGGTGTATAAAACATTGTTGATTGATCGCTAGGCTGTACTTTTAGTAAATCTAAAATCAGTAGTAAAAATTTTACTATTGATTTCATGCACCCAAGTGCTTGATAGAATTTAGAAATAATATCAATTATCAAACTTTCTTCTTCTACCGATAACACTCAGTCAAATCCCTGCTGTATTGTATAGATGAGACATTGTGTATGTATACATGAGAAATGTATATTGCATACATGAGCCATTTTACATGTATACACGAGACATGTATTGTATAGATGCGACATTGTACATGTATACATGAGACATGTATATTGTATACATGAGACATTGTACATGTATACACGAGACATGTATTGTATAGATGAACCATGTAAAACTTATGAAACATCTTTCAGACACCATCCTAAAGTTTAATACAAGTGTGCTCTTTGATGGACTTATTCAGTTAGTTGATCATGAAGCCAGCTTTTTCACATATAATATCTTTTAAACGTCCTTTTTGATGCATCAAAGCCACTTTTTAACATCCAATATTTTCTTAATAGATGAAGTACATATAAACAAAAGAGACACAATGGGTAAAACTGTATCCTAGGGTGACCTTGGTGACATAGACACCTGGCGCGACCAAGATTGAGCTCACACACGCCAGGTGTCTATATGTCACCAAAGGGTGACCCTTCTCAATATCAGCCTTTGCTTCTCACACACCTCTCTCTCTCTCTCCCTTACTAACACCCCTCTCTCTCCCTAACACCACCACCACCCTCCCAGTACGTGCATGGAAGCGGTGATTCTCCAGGCAAAAGAGCTTGTTGTCCAACTGAGTATGGAGACAAAGATCAGCATGATCATAATATCCAACGCATACAGAGACGGGTCTTTACACCTTACCAAGGTAACTCATGGTAATTTTGGTATCTATCTACCCGGTAAAGCAGGTAACTAATTCTGCATAGATACCAAAACTCTGTCAGGCCAATGCTCTGACCACAGTTCTCGTGCGCTCCGCATGCAGAACTGGAGAGAAATGAGAATAGGGTCAGGCCAATGCTCTGACAGCCAAAACTAGTACTTGATCTAGCAGGATTTCTACCTACACTCCACCTTACAAATAGGCTACCATGACATACCTTATAAACCATGACATACCTTATAAACCAAAATTGTTTCGAGGTTTACGCGGGAACGGTGGTGTGCGGTGAAATCTCCGACCAGGACCCCAACGTTGTGGATCACGTGGTGAAATGCTATGGAGCTGTGACTGCAACCTCAATCACTCTCAGCAAAGTTGGAGCATTCAAAATCTGTGAAATTCAAGTTCTAGGTATACTTTTCATTTCATCGTCAATCGTAGCATTTTTCAGTTCAAGTAGAAAAACTGATCTATAAGCTAATCTTTAATTAGTTGAAAAACTGATCTATATCCTAGTTATCCTTTTTCAGGGACTTCTCCTTGTGATGGTGTGGTTTATGAGCCTGAGGACGAGAAGTATCATTTATACACGGGAGAGGCAGTGGCATCAACCACCGGACAAATCGCTTATTCAGTCAACTGTAAGTGTCAACTGTTTGTCCCCCAATCTATAAATTAGTTAAATGAAGTATGAACGTTTGTAGACTGGCGCGTTATCAAGTTGGCTGTTCCCAGCGCGAGCTGGGGACAGCCAACTGGAGTTTAATCGCCCGGCAGGGCGATTAAACTGGTTTAAATCCCGACGCCGATCCCGAGGCGCCAGCCGAGGGTGAGGGGGAGGTGATTTAAACCTATAACGCGATAGGCTAACAAACGTTCATATTTTATGAAACCCGATAGTAATTACACACAAATAAGAGACACAACACAAGGTGAAACACACTAGGACTGCTGGCAATTAGTCAACAGACACCGTGAAAATGTGTGTAGACTTAGTGTCTACTGTTCTTAACATGTTTGAGAAAGAGAGAGAAAGATTAGGGGCAATACACACTGTCAGATGTAGTGAACAGTAAAAGAGACAATGAGAGAGAGAAATGAATGGAATGTGATTCTTTTCACTCCTTAGAGATAACATTGAAACGTGTTGCAGACATGTTTCCCCTTTCTTTTGTTGACAGAACTGCGTGTTTACACACATTTTAATTACTCCGAATTTTACACGCATGTTATTCAAATGAAGAGAAATGCGTGAAAAAGAGAGCGGGACTGTTAAAACCCGAGCAGGGTGTCAAATCTCCCAGCTAGCAGTTATCATGAGCGCGCAAAATGTTCAAACGACTGTTAAATCATCTATCGGGTTTCATAACAACATGTGGGAAGAATGTCGAATTGTGCATTTTATACTTTGTAAAAAAGTATAATTGCTTTTCATATCTGGTAAACTAATGACAACCTTTATTTTCAAAAATCAGGTAGCGATTGTGATTTGCTTTTCATAAATCCCCCTCCATTTTCCTCTTCTGCCACTTCATTTGCGACGGATCCAGATATCCTGGAACTAAATTACGGCGACTCGATCGTCGGAAAATTCGAAACCGCAGACAGGTTTGTTAAAAGCTCTTTCCTGCCACCGATCACAAATTGTTTCAATCGTGTAGTGCATGTGTCAGTATGTATAGGGCGAAGTGCTGGACTGACCGAGGACCAACTAAAATTACCACTTTTTTCGATAATAAATATTATCCGATTTGATATAGATGATTCTTCTATTGAATTCATGAACTAAAAAAGAATCTTCCTCAGAGGTGAAATACCAGTGCTTGATAGAGTTGCATTTTTCTACATCGGGAAGACCCGTGTTAGAACAACTTGGCTGTACGGACTGGAACACATCTCTACAACAAAGAAATGGAAAAATATATGGGTATGAACAATCAACTATTCAAATAATTCATTATGTTTTGCTGTAAACATATATAAATTAGGACTCTAAGAGTATTAGGGTTGGTGCAAGTTGATCGTTGAAACCAAGTTTAACAACAATAAATACATTGAAAAACCAAGTTTATAACTATGACTTTTCCAGAAAACCGGTTCGGGGGTACAGCAAGCTGACCTTTCGAACGCTGACCTAACGGCATGGAAATCATTTGATTTTCAGCTGAACCTAAACAAGGAGAATGTGGAGGTTAAAATCAATGATAAAGAGGCGTTTAACAAGAAATATAGTGCAATGTACGTATAAAAAATAATTGTCTCTCTTGCGTTACCCGTTCTCCGCTGATCCCCATAAAAATGTGACCCTTTCCCTATTACCTTCAACCTTGCTCGACCCTCTTAATAGTGATGATCCACCTAAGTTTCTATAACGTTTGTAGGAACAACGAGAAACCGGAAACTGACGCCAAGTACTTTGGCTGGTTTCATAATGGTTACGGTGGAAATTGGCAGTCCCTGGGCGTTTGTAGTGGTAAGTTCTAACATTTGGTTACGAAATCGTCGAATTCACCCAGCTATTATTTCATGTATATGTTTGATGGTTCAGTCCTTCTATCACTATGTGCAACAGAAGGATTGAACATAATTACAATAACGTGGTACTATATCATAGAGGTCAATCGACCACAAAGACAGCACGTAAAGACAAATAATTAGAGTCATGTGCAACTCAGGTACAAACAATTACAGCCATGTGCAATTCAGGTACAAATAATTACCTACCTGTGCAATCTGCAGGTGCCTGTGAGATCCCAAAAGATAACGCAGCCACAAAGTCAGTCAGCTACACCCGTGGAAACAGGAAGGGGTCCATAGCAACCGTTACCTGCGCTGAATCCTGCTACCAAACCGTCGCTGGGAACCACCTTTCCTACTGTTCAGGGACTACCTGGCTCCCTGCTGCTCCCATCTGCGTTAACCCGGATATCTCGTGGAGTCCCATTCTGTTGGCCAAGGATAACAATGCTTGTTTCTTTCCCAAGGATTCTCCGCAAGAGGATGGTACTGAAATTGTCGTTGGAACGGGTGCTAAGTGTTACAGTGGTAAGCAAACAATGTGTGTCGATCATCGCAGTGGTTGATCACGTTTATATACCGCGTCATATAGGTTGAAGGACGAAGTTGAGGCCAAATTGCGTCTCACGTTACATACAATCATTGAGATCCTCAAATAGCTTGTCTTGCTCAATAAACCATGTTTCACTGCGCCCCGTTTGAACAAAACAACAAACTGTATCACAAGTTACAACCTCTCTCACGTTACATACAATTTTGTCATGTTTCACTGTTCCAGATGAATGAGCAGAGTGAGGGAGAATGAGAGTATGAGGGTGTGTGTTGGTAATTTCAGACGTGTTTCAGACGAGGCGATGTTCATGTTTGACACAAAGCGACTAAAACACAGGGCAAGTGGATACTGTGTCGGCGTTGGAAAGGGGGTAAGGAAAACCAATTGGTGCATCATGTGTAGTTGCACTGTTCAGGTCTTGCGTTAATAGATAGTGCATACAACTACCGCATTATTTGTATATATGTTCTTACCGAATCAGAGGTAAAATATGCTAATAATAATTAAAATTAAAAATTAAAACTCCACAGAAAAAGGGAACAGATGCAGCGGCAGGGGTTGCCCTGACACTTGATAAGGATTGTGAGGTACCAATACTACGAGGTCGCCTGAACAACAACATTGGAATTGGACTTGAATATTTCATCAATATCACCAACTTTGCCACCGCAGCTGCCGCTACCTCCGGATCTAAGATTTCCTGTGCAGCTTCTGCCACTGCCGAACTAGCAAAATGGGACCAATGTAAGCTGATTTACATTATAATATATAGGGATGATTTGCCTTGTTCTACCCTGCTTCACTGCGCCCCGTAAAGTAGGAAAATAACATAAAAAGGGATATTATGTTTCGAGTTTCGACAAAAGTGGTCCATTTTAGGAAAAATTTATCAAACTTCATCAAACTTCATTGTTGAATTATTAAATTATTAATTTCAGCACCTGGCAAGACTTTCAGTGCAGCGGAGACGATAATTACGTTCTCTGACGCTAATAAAACTATGACACATTCAGCTCAGGTAATTTTACATACGAGTTTTGAAAGCAGAATTTTTAGAAGATTTCAGCTCAGATACCAAAACTATTCGTTTCAAACTTTTAAACACATTTTCTACGGCACTAGATCATTTATTGGTCTATAAAATTTAACAATAATTAATCAATTGTTTCATGATGTCGTGATGTCTCACGAATCATCATTAGCTAAACATCAAAATAAGAATGAAATAGTAACATATTTCTAATTCTTTTCGTTTTAAGGCGTATAGCACATCAGCGAAGTGGGTAGAGCGTTCCCTGGGAGTGGATAAACCAAACGATGCTGTGACCACGAAGGTAGTCAACAATATGGCCACAGGTAATATATCTCATCACATAGGTATCTCATCAACCAATTGTGGCCTGCATATTTGTATCTTGATACACGTGATACTGTTGTAGTGGGGTGGAATACTATAATTGTCAGCTGTTTCGGGTAAATTTAGCCTGGAAAGATTGAAATCAACCTGTACGATCACCATTATTTCAGGAACATGGACAAGTATGACTTCATTCAACGACAGTTCACTGTGGGTCCTATTGGATGACAAATGTGCCACAGCCGCCGTTCGCTTCGTATTTCTCGGTTCGTATGAATGCACTCATCGTATTTAATTACTTGTAGCTCAGCGTTTTGGTTAATATGAGCAGCTGGCTGCTGGCACTAGGATCAGTGTTTGACTGTCTCATCTCCAATGATTGAGAGTGATTTTTTCCATTGAATCTCATTTGAGATTACCTAAATATTTGAGAACTCAGTTTATATTTTAGGTCCTAGTCTGGAAAATCAATTATTAATTATTGATTGATTATACAGTCGGACTCCGATTTAGTAGCACCCTCGGGGGAAAGGGTTTTGTCCACTAAATCGGGGTGTCCACTAAATCGGGTTCAAATAATGTTAATTTCCTATATTCGGGGAAAAAAAATCCTGCCACTAAATCGGGGTGCCACTAAATTGGGGGCCACTAAATCGGGGTCCGACTGTATAATCAAAGGCAGTCTAGCTTGGCATATATAATCAAGCGACCATCCTTTCCCAGGGTTTGATTATGCACCTGGGGTGCTGGTGGGAGCATCGGGAGATACAGTAGCATTGACTGTCTATTGGTATGAAGACACGGGACTAACGCCAGCCGGGTCCGCCTTCAAAGTTGTCAATGAAAAAGGTAATTATATATGCACCAAGATGGTCAATAATTGCATCATAAATTGAGAAAAAATTGATCAATAATTACACTACTAATTTATTAATCTGAAAGCTGTCAGTATAGTGACACTGTTCGAATCAAAAAAGAAAGTGTAATTGATTTCTCAGCATGTGACTCAAATTAGGGTTCTAGATTTTAAATTTTACAATACTCCAGGAGAAACAGTTACTGATACAACGTCTAACACACCCAAACTTGATACTACAAACCTATGGCAAGAGGTATAATGCATTTTATTATCCACACCAATTATAGTTTATTGTTGTTTGTTACAGGCCATTTATTAATTAATTTGTTGTAGGGTCTAAGTTCTCTTTTTTATTAAGTACTCTTTTGTGTACAGGGAGTGACAAATGTTAATACGGAGAAGACACGAAAAAAGTACTCTTTTTTAAATTAAAGTACTCTTTTGTAGGTCAAGTTTAACATTGAGGTAACATCTTCACTGGAAAAGAAGAATGTCTACGTGGTTGCCACGGTAACCATGGACGGAAAGAAACAGGAGATTTCATCAGGGGCGATTTTCATAGGCACCATAAGTACGTGAATTTTTTAATGTATATATTTTAATGCATATTAGTTAATGTACTTTTAATTACTAGATAGGACAAACCTAGTTAGTATAATTAATAATTAATAATTGTTTATACTGTGAGTAATAAATGAATTTGTCTTCTAATAAATCTAATAATCTTTGCAGCTTTTAGTGTGGAGAGTCAGTATGTGATAACGAATATAGGTCAAAGGGCTACGATCCCTGTCAATGTAGTTACCGAAATACCGAACGTTGAGGGTGATTTCTACAAGCTGAACCCGCTTACAAAGATAACCAACGCTACACTGGTTAGTTTTGTTCAAATCCATTGTATGGTTTGGTGACATAGACACCGTGCGCGACCAAGATTGAGCGGGGGTCGCGCCAGGTGTCTATATGTCACCAATTGTTTGGTCTACCGGGGGTCTAGCTAGGCACACACTGCAGTTAGTTGAGGTGCAACAATTGTACAGCAGGGATGCGTGCGAGGGGACTGCAGCACATACATGTGATCAACTCTGATCTTTTCATAGTGAAGTTAAATTTACTAAAATGAAGCCTAATACTTCTCGGACTTCTCTTTTCAGCTTTTACTCTTTCAGTGCTATCAACGACTTCTCTTTTCAGCTTTTACTCTTTCAGTGCTATCAACAACTTCTCTTTTCAGCTTTCAGTGCTATCAACAACTTCTCTTTTCAGCTTTCAGTGCTATCAACAAGTGGTGGAAAGCAGTTCATCCTAACTTTCCCCGAAGTAACAAAGGAAAACTTGGGATTGTACTATGTTAAAATTGATATTACAGGTTCTAGGGCTGAATCACCTCCCATCGCTCTTCGTTCCATAGGTATTTTAATGTATACACATTATGTATATCCAAGTTTGCAGTAGGTATATCATATGTGTAGTGGCTAATACACCGAAAGCGACACGATCAGTGCATATGTCTATGCACCAGAACACAACCTCTACCTCTCTCCCCCTCTCCCCCCCTCTCTCTCTCTCTCCCTCTCTCTCTCTCTCTCTCTATCTCTCTCTCTATCTCTCTCTCTATCTCAACAGAGTACACTGATGCTGATAGTGGATGTGGAAATGTAGGGGATGATATCTCCTTTTCAATCGAGGCCCAGACTCAATGGATGCCGACAAAAGTAGCGACGAAGTGGCTCAATAATTCCACTAAAGAAGAGGTGAGGAAGAAAATTCTTAAAATAAGTTAAAATATTGAATGAATATATTTGAATGGGTAGGAAATAGCTCATTATACATTCATGATGATACAAAAAACAAACAAAAAACTTACCTCTCTAATAGGAATCCTCCATCACAACGACCTCGTACGTCGACATGTACCATACATTAAACCTGAAGGGAAGTTCTGTCAAGCAGGTAACATTACTATAATTCCAGATACATTTAAATCAGTTTCTATACAGAACCTTCATGGTCATTTTCGAGATTTTATCGTTTTACTAGAAACAAAGTGTTAAGTGTGCTGTTAAATAGGACTTATATTACAGAATTTCTAAATCATATTTCCAAGTAAAACAAGGAAGTTTTAGTTCAACAGTTTACACATGTTTCAATACAAATTGTATTGAAATCATATTATTTCTAAATTCTGTAAATTATAGTATTCTACGAGGTCATACAAATGCTAATATCACCATTATTGTTATCAAATAGATTGATGGAACGTTAAAGTGTTTCCTACCAACGATAAAATCAAATGACGATGCATATCGAATAACGCCAGACCAAGCAGCTGCAACAACTGACGCATGCCTTGATCAATGTTATGCCATGAACCCAACAGGTAAGTTGTACAGATCAGTCATCTGAATATATATATATATATATATATAAATAAAAACGGGCAAAGCCCGGACTGTTAAAACAGGTTCCGTCCCGGTGGCATGTTATAGTAGAAGGTTTGATAAATCATAATGATGATGTATCAGGTGGGCTCAACAAATCAAAAAACCACATTTGGTGGACTTATAAAAATTAAAATCAGCAATGCATTTCAAACGAAAGTTATCTTCAGGCTGAGAGTGCCACAGCTCCTCAGAGTGTCCTTACTCTTTGTAGTTGACTCCTTCATAAAAACATCTAAATCAGTGTGATTTATTCCTGGCGTTTGCAGGTAAATTCCACGTCCTATTTCCCAGGTACTGTCTGTACATCCTTCACACTGCGTAGTGTGCTTCTGATTTCGTATCAGGTCCGGTGCAGCCTCCACTATATTATCTCCGGGGGTGTCCTGGGTGTCCAGTTTGTTTTCAGTGACCTTCGTGGTTTGTTTTACAGTGACTTCTGTTTCCCATCTGTTTCCCCTACGGCTAGCTTGACTGGCTTATCCCCCATGTCGTCGGAGTGACGCTTTGTTTCACTGCTAGGCACTTTCCACTATCTTCCTGGCCATCATCGCAGGTAGGATCGTGGAATACATCATCATTATGATTTATCAAACCTTCTACTATAACATGCCACCGGGACGGAACCTGTTTTAACAGTCCGGGCTTTGCCCGTTTTTATTTATCTACCTACCTCCCGGTCGGGGACTCTCCATTTCAATCACCAAGCTCCTCCCCCGTACATATTATATGTACGGGGATTCCACGATCCTACCTGCGATGATGGCCAGGAAGATAGTGGAAAGTGCCTAGCAGTGAAACAAAGCGTCACTCCGACGACATGGGGGATAAGCCAGTCAAGCTAGCCGTAGGGGAAACAGATGGGAAACAGAAGTCACTGTAAAACAAACCACGAAGGTCACTGAAAACAAACTGGACACCCAGGACACCCCCGGAGATAATATAGTGGAGGCTGCACCGGACCTGATACGAAATCAGAAGCACACTACGCAGTGTGAAGGATGTACAGACAGTACCTGGGAAATAGGACGTGGAATTTACCTGCAAACGCCAGGAATAAATCACACTGATTTAGATGTTTTTATGAAGGAGTCAACTACAAAGAGTAAGGACACTCTGAGGAGCTGTGGCACTCTCAGCCTGAAGATAACTTTCGTTTGAAATGCATTGCTGATTTTAATTTTTATAAGTCCACCAAATGTGGTTTTTTGATTTGTTGAGCCCACCTGATACATCATCATTATGATTTATCAAACCTTCTACTATATATATATATATATATATATATATATATATATATATATATATATGTCCCAAACTTGTTTCATGTCCCCATGTTCCACAGGTGCCACATGGAACACGTGTAAATTGAAGCACGTGGGTTGTTTTAAGGACGAGAAAGCGGTTACCTTTGCGACTACAAACTTCGAAGAGAGCAACGTCAAGGCGTACTGTCAGACACTCGCATCACATACAAGTATGTAGTGTGAGACACTCGCATCACATACAAGTATGTACTGTCAGACACTCGCATCACATACAATAGGGTGTGCCAGTTGCCCCGACCTCTTCCGATTTTTGCAGAAGTTTTTTTGGGAGTTGCTTTTGATAATATAAACACAATTGTGAAGTTTGAAGCCAATCGGATGTAATTAACCGGTGGCACCTGGGCAATAAAGGTTATAGCCACATGCGCGGGAAGTAGCACTTCCCAAACGGCTCCAAGATACTCCTACGGACTTTTCAACCACCTTAATCGAACCGCAATATAATGTTAGTATACGATTTATGAAGAAATATATAGCCTAAAGTCAACCGTTTACAAGTTATTGGCCAAAAACCACATTACAATATATCAAAATAGTTGCGCATATGACCAGATATGCCCAGATGTGCTAAACCGTTGAATATCTTGACCGGCAAATTGGGTTTTCGATATGAGCGTTTGTAGAGTTGCCTTAGACCCTCTCTGATTATGTTAGGACCATATGACCATGGTTCAGCCCGATCCACGCCCGTTTCCAACCATCTAATCGCTAGGGTAGTGAGCAAACCAGGATTTGGTCTATTTTATGAAGCTAAATATCAGATTTCCGGCATGAAACCCATCAAACTTCAATTATTTGAGGTCCTTCATCCACCATGTAGCTTGGTAGATGGTATTGGCCCTCTAGGCGGTTGTATTAGTTCTTGTGGACAAACTAGACAGGAAGGGAAGTGCCAAAACTCCTATAATTAGCCGGCACCCAAAAGTTGACCACTTCCTGGCTATTCAAGTCAGCAAAAAGGACTAATACTGCCGCCTAAAGGGCCAATACCATCTGCCAAGCTACAAGGTGAATGAGGGACCTCAAATAATTGAAGTCTGATGGGTTTCATGCCGGAAATCTGACATTTAGCTCCATAAATAGACCAAATCCTGGTTTGCTCACTACCCTAGCGATTAGATGGTTGAAAACGGGCGTGGATCGGGCTGAATCATGGTCATTTGGTCCTAACCTAGTCAGAGAGGGTCTAAGGCAACTCTACAAACGCTCATATCGAAAACCCAATTTGCCGGTCAAGATATTCAACGGTTTAGCACATCTGGGCATATCTGGTCATATGCGCAACTATTTTGATATATTGTAATGTGGTTTTTGGCCAATAACTTGTAAACGGTTGACTTTAGGCTATATATTTCTTCATAAATCGTATACTAACATTATATTGCGGTTCGATTAAGGTGGTTGAAAAGTCCGTAGGAGTATCTTGGAGCCGTTTGGGAAGTGCTACTTCCCGCGCATGTGGCTATAACCTTTATTGCCCAGGTGCCACCGGTTAATTACATCCGATTGGCTTCAAACTTCACAATTGTGTTTATATTATCAAAAGCAACTCCCAAAAAAACTTCTGCAAAAATCGGATGAGTTTGAAAATTTCATGGGGCAACTGGCACACCCTAACATACAAGTATGTACTGTCAGACACTCGCATCACATACAAGTATGTACTGTCAGACACTCGCATCACATACAAGTATGTAGTGTGAGACACTCGCATCACATACAAGTATGTAGTGTGAGACACTCGCATCACATACAAGTATGTAGTGTGAGACACTCGCATCGCATACAAGTATGTAGTGTGAGACACTCGCATCACATACAAGTATGTAGTGTCAGACACTCGCATCACATACAAGTATGTAGTGTCAGACACTCGCATCACATACAAGTATGTAGTGTGAGACACTCGCATCACATACAAGTATGTAGTGTCAGACACTCGCATCACATACAAGTATGTACTGTCAGACACTCGCATCACATACAAGTATGTAGTGTGAGACACTCGCATCACATACAAGTATGTAGTGTCAGACACTCGCATCACATACAAGTATGTAGTGTGAGACACTCGCATCGCATACAAGTATGTAGTGTGAGACACTCGCATCACATACAAGTATGTACTGTCAGACACTCGCATCACATACAAGTATGTAGTGTGAGACACTCGCATCACATACAAGTATGTACTGTCAGACACTCGCATCACATACAAGTATGTACTGTCAGACACTCGCATCACATACAAGTATGTAGTGTCAGACACTCGCATCACATACAAGTATGTACTGTCAGACACTCGCATCACATACAAGTATGTACTGTCAGACACTCGCATCACATACAAGTATGTACTGTCAGACACTCGCATCACATACAAGTATGTAGTGTGAGACACTCGCATCACATACAAGTATGTACTGTCAGACACTCGCATCACATACAAGTATGTACTGTCAGACACTCGCATCACATACAAGTATGTAGTGTG